>VZUI01053315.1:0-122423 GCA_013401135.1 Cettia cetti
TATCTATCTATCTATCTATCTATCTATCTATCTATCTATCTATCTATCTATCTATCTATCTATCTATCTATCATCTCCAAGTGTGCAGAAACAGATACCTCAAAACTCAAATCATAATTGCTTTTTCAACCAAATCTTCTCCTTTCACATACTGGTTGCTCTAGACATGAACTCAAGAATTTAAGAAAAGCCTGAATTAAGACTATTCATTTCTTATCATTTACTCATGGCAAAAACAGGTTTTTAGGTTTTATTTTTTTTACTAGATATTTTAATTTCACTGACGCAAGAAGAAGGTTTTCCATTTTTTCCATTGCAGCGATAGTTTCTAACCCATGTTTTGCTACATATATTGAATATTACCAGATCTATATAATTCACTTCAGAAGGGTGTTTGAAATAAGCTGAATCTGCATTGAAGCTGGTGAAAAGTGTTCTTGTCCTGCACTTTCATCTCTGCATGGTGTGTTTTTGTTTGAGGGGTGGCAGTGGACAGCAACAGGGGGACAGGAGTTGAAGGGTAACCCTTGTGTTGCTGCACTTACCTTTCCCTACCTTCTCCCAGGGAATGTTGCAGGAGAATTGTCAAACCAAGAGAACCAAAGCTGAGATTCTCTTGCTGCAGTCGCTTGTTGGAGATTTGTCTGGGTCTTTCAGTTCAGCAATGCCTGACATGGCAGAGAGTCCAGCAAGAACAGGCATAGAAATATATGAAGCTGTACTTTCTATTGATGCCAATGAGATATTAAAATCAGACAACTGCAGAAAGTGTATCATATTGGAAACAGAATCAGTGATGCTTTGTGTTATACTCCATGTGGAAACAGGATATTTACTTTTAAATTACTTTCCTATTATCAGCCTGTTAAGATATCCAAAGCTTATGAAATAGTATAGCAGGGGGCAATTTCTTGAATTGAAAAAAATAAAAGGCCAAATTGCTTATTTATCATTTATCAGCCTCTCTCAGCTGTCAATCTAATTTTCCTGCCTTCACTGATCATATTTTTGCTGTCTGTTCCTTAACAGATTTTGTTTTGATTGCTTCTGTTCAGATTCTGTCTGTCATCTCAGTGTCTAAGCAGACCATATGTTAACTTGACCCACTACCAAAAAAACTTCAGTCTGAGTTCACTTGAGAAGTTACTCTTGCTATTATTTGAAGATTTATTAATTTTACAATGGCATCTGGTTCTTTACCACCTGCCCTGAAATCTGCTTTTGTTTTTTTTTACTACTGACAAAAAAAAAAAAAAAAAAAGACAATGATTTCTGCCTTCAAATACATTCAGAAATAACAACTCTTTCAGCCTTTCATCCTACCATAAGATGGATAATAACAAAACAGCATCTTTGTGCTATTAAAATGCATTCTGTCTGAGATACACAATGATGAAATTGTATTGTTGCCGTTTTGTTGCTTCAGAAGTTGAGCCACAAATGAAGAGTCTGATCCAACTGGCCCTAGAGAAAGAATGGTGGTGTAAAGAAGACTGTTCCCATGTTTATAATTGATGTTGGTAAACAATTAAACTTTCTCCTTAATCTTTGAGGCTGCAGAAGTCACTCAGAAGGAAAGCATAGCCAGCCTTTGAACTCTGCCCTCTCTGGCACTCTTGGGCTGGCGGTAGAACTCACTAAGTCCTTTGCATCTCTGGAAAAGCAAGAGAGGAGATTCTGAAAAAGGTTTGGAGACCCCAGTGCTGGCTATTTCTAGTGCTGGACTCGAGTGGAATGATGAATGACTTTCCAACTGCAAGAACATGGACAGGTCTGTTCACTCACTGAATGGAAGAATCACTCAGGAATGAGTCTGTAAACTGCAGGGTGCAAGTTCCTTTCTGCTGCTTTGCAGTGTCCTAAGATTTGCATTTTTAGTCTTTCAGTGTTTTCGTGACAAACCTCTCAAGGCTTGCCTCTGAACCTTGTCTGTGCATGAAAACAAGATCTCTACAGTTTGTGCCCAAATTTGCTTTCTTTGTAATGGATTGTCCATCTTCTGTCTTTCATTCTCTGCTGAAACCCTTCTAAATATTATGTTGCATTGAGCTTATCCCCTCAAATTGGAGTGATACATGAGGGTCATAAAAGCTGGAAGATACCTATGGGAATGCACTGAAGAGAGCCTTAGGGAGGCAGAGGAAAATGCTGCGCTAGACACAGGTAGTTATTTTTTGAATAATGCCCAGATGTAACTTGAAATTTCATTCTCTGTGTAGGCCTGGAGACAAATCAGACCATGTATCTCTTTGTTGATCAGGGCTCAATAATCAGTCCTATATTTTTACTTGACTTTATAATTCCTACCTGTTCCCTTCAACTAGTCAAATGATAAGAAGTGCATTTGCTAAGCAGTTGTGTTGTTTGTGCTATCTCTCCACTCACCCAGAACTATAACAGGCTGTTTATCTACTGAAAAAAACCCTGTCTCTCATTTACTCGGCATAGCACTCCACTGCCTTCACAGTAACTGTAGCTGCAATTATCATTGTTGGCATCCAGAGATAGTAGTTTTTCTATTTACACTCCATGCCTGGTCCTTGTGAAGTTTAATAAATGAAGTCAGCAGTTACATTATCATTTGATAGTCTCATCACCTGATAGTAGCTGCTGAAATATGCAATAAATAAAGGTCCTAGAGGGAAGAAAAAGGATTAGAAAAAAAAAAGTTATATGTTTTTTCAAAGGAATGACTTTTTTTTCTTTTACCTTATGTGAAGAAATTTAATTGCATTTTTTTGTCCTCTTTTCTTTTTTTAATATTTACTTTCTTCTGCATTTTATGAGAAGTCACCTTCAGAAATTAATTGAAGCAAAATTTAACTCTGGATGTAGGACACAAAGGAACAAACATAATAGGAAGAATTCCTGGCATTTTCCTGAGGTCTTCACTGGCAGTAGCTGGGTAGGGTTGTGGTCTGTAGAGACACATTTCAAAACAGGCATCCAGCAATCTATACTAGCAGGGCTATTATGATGCTCCTTTGGTGGGCCTTAAAACCAACCTCTCCACAGCTCTGGAAACAGCCCAGCCTGCTAAAGACAAAAGTCTCAGCCTTAACAGCACACAGAACCAGATCCTCTGGAGACAACAAATCAACAGAAAAGAATCTCATTTCATCACAGGACTGAAGATAGGATGAATTTTACAAATGATGCCAAGTATTTTCCTAAATGGGTTTCTTCTTTTAGCCAGACAGTAAACACTATCATGGCTAGCAGTGTTTGCCTGGTAATAAGTACTGAACATAAACTCAAATAGTCTATTCACCAGTAGGCAAAGATTAATACCCACCTACACACATGTATGTTTTTGCTGGTACTCCTTTCATTATATTTTTCAAGTAGATGAGTAACAAAGTCATTGAAATAGTTTAGCTCACTCGTTGTGTTTTAGGTTCTCTGTGGCAGGAAAATACCAGTTCTAATCCCTGAAGAATCTTAATGAGAAATGGACATAGACTAAATGGAAACTGGTGAAAAAATGTTGATCTGTTTTATTATGAGCCATTATAATGGCCCCTGCAAGTAGCAAAAGCGCACACATTTAGAAGAGGTATTATGTATGGCACCACTTTTATTAAAGCTACTAATAATGAGGGAGCATGGAAAATGTTTGTGTAGTTTAGTTCAGAATAGTCTTATCATAGCTGCTTGAACTTTACCCTCTGTAATAGATATTATATCTTCTGGAGATTCCTGCGTTGCTTGCTGAGATCTTGGCAAAATTTTCATTAGTGTAGAAACATGGGTAGATGTGTGTCCTTCCTTTCAACGCCCCCAACACCAAGAAAAGAGTTGGGGTGGATGTGGGTTTAATGTGATTTCTGCTCCTTCACTTTGTGACTTCATGTTTGTTTTACTTCTTCATGTTGTTAAGCATATCAAATCCTTTTCTCTGCATCATGGTGAGCACTTGTCCAGTATTTTGCTCATTCTTTGTTCAGTCACAGGCAGCAGCAGCCTCTGTCTGAGAACAGGGTGCTTGGTTTTGGACCCAGGACCTCTTCTGCTGCAGATACTTCATCTGGACAAGATTTGCTTCTTCACTGCTCTGAGAATGAGCTACAACTCAGGGCTTAAGTCAAAAATGATTGCTATAAACTGAATGTTCATTGGCTTGGAAGGACTTAAAGGCCTTGATTAAACCATAAATCCTAGGAAAAATACTATCCCAAACAGCAGACTCAGAGATGGCCCCAAGAACATCTTTGCATTTGCGGCCAACAATAAATGAATCAGTGATTGCCTGGACCCCTAAGTTGTTCTTATTCTTAAAAGCATTTAGGCACCTGCCCTGCTAATTCTCAGTTACCCTTCCTTGTCTCTTCTTGCCAAAACAATGCACCAGATGCCAGTGACTACAAACATGGCCCATAATATAAATCTATGTAAAATATTCATATTTATAGATCAAATTTATATGAATATATCATGATAAAATAAGAGTAAATATTAAAATTGTCCTGCTAACATGGGCTTATCACAGCATTTTCTAGTCTGTGAAGTATCTCTGCTTCCATTTTTCTCTTTAATGAAATAGAAATAAAAGGTGCAAGGGCTCAGAAAATAAATAACGTGCAAATTCAATGACCTGTGAAATAAATAAAATCAGTCTAAGTTTAGATAATCTGAACTAAAAATATATCATAATAATAATAATAATAATAATAATAATAATAATAATAATAATAATAATAATAATAATAATAATAAATTAAAAAATCTAACTCAAAATGTTCCCAGCCAAATTTTGACAAATTGTTGCCTCAATTAAATAGCTTTTTTTTTTGCCCCCATGAAATCATGGTACAGTATCTTGTGATCTCTAAACAGCTATTAAACATGCTTCTCTTTCAAATGGTAGGCTGTGTATTTTATTAAAGTCAACTGGGCTGTTAAGAAGAAACAGCATAATTCTGAACAGTGGTCATACTGAATATTGTCAAAGTCACCAAAAATCTACAAGTGCCAGTTGTTTCTCTTACACAAGTCTGTTTTTTTTTCTTTTATGAGTTTTGAATCAAGTCCATTTTGAAACGTTGTCTCCTGACACCTCCCTGTTCCAGAGAGAAATGGGCTTGCTGATGAAACAGTCATTTTCTGCCTTTGAACTGAAACTTATACATTATGGATGATCTGATTGAAAATTTTAGCATGAAATCCTACTAAGTTTTATATCAATACTGAAACTGCCATTAAACTCAATAGGGTTAAAATTCCTATCTGGATCCTTGAGGGAAGTTTGGATCAGATTAGAATGTTAAATCTACCCCATTCTAAAAACAGATAGGAAAAAAACCTGAGAAGACACATGCCAGGAAATTCAAAGTTAACATAACTTTGATGCTTAACTCATCTTGGGAACCTTTATTTTTAGAACCATCCAAGATAAGAAAAAGATGGTGCCTGTTGAGTCTTAACAGGGTTTGTCATTTTGCATTGCAAAGTAACTTAGATCCTAGGATTTATATTATCTGTGAATATCAGTTCCAGGTTTCAAATTCTAAATACTATAGAGCAAAAAAAGCTGCTGAAATATCACCTGTCTTTATGGTGCTGAAACATGACAGTGATTTTCTGAGACGTCAAAAAAACCTCAAACAATACACCAAATCCTAATCAACAGAAGTCATCAGAGTTATTTTTTTTATTGCTCTCTACATCAGCTTGTTTTTATAACACAGACATTTCACTTTATGCAGGAACAGATGTATTTGTGACTATTTGCACTGAAATATCCAAACATTACAGTAAAGCAGCAATTTACAGTTGGCTGACTGTGTCTCATCTTTAGTAGACAATTAGTGAACAATGAAAAACTCATTATCTTCTTATTTCACTACAGCCAGGGAAGCAAACAATTAAATTTGGTGGTTTAAATGACATACAAACAAAAAGCATCTTGACTTCCCAGAAAGAACAAAGTGCAAATAATTCCATCAACAGCTCTTGAGTGAAATTCATCAAAGGGGTGTGCTCCAAAATAGAGTTCACCTTAAATGCTTTCCTTTAATTTTCATTTTTAGAGAATGATAGAGAAAAAATTTATACATTCACCATCATCAAGATACTTGTATTATATAGGGATGTAACATATATGTAAAATGGACATATATTTGTAACATATCTAGGAATCTAGGCATCTTTGAACTGTTTTAAAAATAATTCTTTTCTTTTTTCCTTTCGCATTTGTTTAGTGTTTGATCTTGACTATAAAGTATGGATCACAGTATCTGTCTCAGAATCTCTAAATGTTGCTGATATATATTGACCAAATAAATGACCAAATGTTGCCTGAATCTCAAAAAACTCACATATACAGAAGTTTGATTATTGCAGAATTTCATGGAGATAAATTTTAGCATGGAAGTTCAACCAATTTTAACAGTTTTGAAATAAGCAATTCCTCATATACTAGGGTTTTTTTCACTCATGCTTATGTTGCTAAAAAGAAATATAAAAGCCAGCTCAGTGAAATCTGGGTATGCCACATATTAGTACACAGAAGTAATTTCTGTCTTTTCCTCTTATCTCTAGCTTTCCAGTAGTCATTATGTCCATGTTTTCACTGATTAAAATCAAACATCTAATTTTCACTGTCAGTATTTAGCCATTCATATTTTGCTCGTGAAATACAGCAACTGAGATGATTCACAGATTCAGAGGTTAATCTGCACCAACTCTTTATCAAATCTCAGTACTCTGTTCTTCACACTTTCATATGTCATAACTAGTGTAGCTTGAATTTAGAATCCACATGGTAGACAAGGATTCTCATGCAATTCCATCAAAATTGAATTTCACTAAGCTATCTGCTCTTACAGTCCGATGTTCTGGAATGTCTTCATTATTTTTCCCCTTTCCCTTTTTTTCATCTTATCTGGAAAAAAAAAATTATTTTCATGGGTTTTCTACAGCTCAGAATCTTCTGTAGTGTATTGAACAACACATGTCCTTTAGTCCCGATTTGTTGAAGGTTGTTTCATGCCACTTATGAAGGTTGTTTCATGCCTCATTCATACTTATATTGAACAAAGGCAAAAGGTACAAAGTTTCTGTAGTTTACAACCTTGGCATAGAACTCTCTATGATTCAGGATGGTACAGGGAAAAGGATGTTCAAAAGCAAAAGGAGTTGTCAGTTCACTTACTTCATGCTGGTATTCAGAAAGAATCAAGAAGTTTGTAGGGATTCAAGTTTCTTTAATTCACTCTTCATATCCTATCTCATTCTTCAGACTTCTATTTCCACCGCTTCCATCTTGCTCCCTTGTTGCCCTTCAGCTTTCATGAACATTGTCTTTTAAGATGTTAATTCTATTATTTGTGGACACGTGCTTGTTGGTGGACATCTTGCTACTATCTTCTTAGGCCAATGATGGTGCAGGATCTTTCAATTCCATTTTTTCTTTCTCTCTCGCTTGTCCCTTATTCTCATAACATCAGCAGCAAGGACTGAATGTTAGATTTTGTTATGTCATTTGTATTTAATATTCACTCTGACTAACTATTAAAAAAAATCACATCAAAAATCACAACTACTTAGAGGTTATAAAGCATTAAGTTCTCAGGTAGGAGATACAGAAAAGTATAAGGTGCTAATACTACATCCCACAGTAAAGGTTCTTTACGGCATAAAATGAGCATGTCTAGGTAAAGACCTAAGAAAAAATCAAGGCAAACAATTTTATCTACTTTTCCCCATGGTAATCAGAGGAGAGAACTAGCATTGGGAAGGTATGTCCTTCTGTGTATTCCACAAGGGATAAATCTTCCTCTCTCAGGACCTGTGGATATTGAGGGAAGACAGACAACCCTTTCTGTGCCACGGTTATAGGAAGAGAATGGCTGATTAGCTTCAGTTGGGTGCCCAACTTTCTGGTAAGAATAGAGTGGGTGAGGTGAATCCTTGCTTGGTGATGAAAGAGCATGTATGAATTTGGGAGGATGCACCACGACTCCACCCCATCTGGAAAAAAAGCAGATCATTGCATGGGGTAGTTTTTGATAACACTCGTATCAGGTTTACATGGCACTGAGGGGAACGGATTAGATGAACTCATGAGATCTCTTCCTTATCTCTGGACTCCAGGCTTTTTTTTTTTCTGAGTGACACAAAGCCAACAGCAATTGTTTTGAAGACAGATATAAACATCAGAGCAAAAGCTAATGAAAATTACACTGATTAGAGCTGTTCAAAATCTCTGTTCCATGAGAAAGGTTGATATTCTGACACATGTTTTCTTTGCAAAATGGGATGAGAATGGTCTAAATATCAGCAATTTTCAGGGTAATATTTCTTCAGGAATACTGCAATGAAGAAAAAATATTTAAATTTGAAATAGCTATATTTTTAGCATTTCAAAACAACATTTGAAACATTTCCTTGTAGTCTCAGGTTTTCACACTTAACACACATTTTTCTGCATGTGTGTGTATATATATATATATATATATATGAATATGCATATTTAATGTTGACTGTTTCCTTTTAGAATAAAATAATAATTTCAAAAATTCTGCATTTTTCCAGAAAACTTCTTTGGTCACTGGATTTGGTCAGTCACAGTAACAGCACACCATGGGACTGTCCAGTCCCATGATAGAAAGCTGCTTAGAACAGAAATCTACAGGAAACAAATCACAATTTGGTTGTGAAATCCTTCTTCATAGTGACTACATATCACTACATTTTTCTTTTACTGACATAGGACAGGGAATAATCCAATCAATATCTCACATGAAAACTTGCTAGAAATTATCATTGATAACAAAATAAAGGCAAATAGCAATTTTATATATACTGTGTGGTCCTAGAACTTTCATGGTTCCTTACACTAAAATAAACAACCTTTTATTTCGATATAGAGGTACGGATACATTTATCTGCATGGTGCGCTCAAAAGTGCTTCTAAATTTTAAATAAAATCCAATGTTTAAAAACCCCAATGTGAATAGACAGCATCATTAAGAAAATAATGGTTTTTTTTAAATAGATCAAAACAAACCTTTCAAGTGTTTCTTATGAGAGAAGGAAGTTTTACAGGTCTCTGTGGTAGCAATAGGTACCAGTTAAGGCTGAAACCCCAATATGCACATATTTATATGTGTATATTGGCGTCTTTATAAATTGCAATATGCAGTTTATGAAATAGTAGCACCTTCTCAGAATTAATTTATTGGCTGTGCTCTGAGACACAAAACACATATTTTATTTTACAAGTGGTCATGAAGCTTTTTGAAATGATTAAGAATATTGTTTCTAGATTTCTGTTTAAAGTTCCTCTCTGAAGCCAAATCCTGGTGTGAATATATAAGAAACTGCCAAAGTAAAACTTTGGAAAAACATTTAGGATATTAATAGAAGTTAAGGATCCAATTTCATAGTAAGTATTTTCAGGGTCTGAAATCATTGCATCACTACTATTTTTACATGCTTGGGTTTAAAGAGCAGAGAAAATACTTTTTAGGCTTCCTGGCTTTATATCTGCCTTGTTTATTTGGAGCCTGTGCTTTTTAGTATATGCAGTTTCTGTCTCTGTTTAATACCTAGGACACCAATGACCCCCTTGGCTCAGGCCACTGGCTGCAAATGCAAAAGAAAGTCATTAAAAATACAGCAGGAAATCAATTTGGTGATTTTAAATTGCTTCATAATGGATATTTTTACCTCTAACTGTGGATTTTGCCAGAATGTTTTTGAACAAAAGAACTTCCTGTGAAACCCAAATTTTAACTGATCCAAAGCCCATAAATGGCAATTAAAAAAAGTTACTGTTTTTATTGAGATTTCAACTCACATCTCCACGCTTCAACCCTCACAACTACAGTAGTTTGGGATTTCTTTTATTTAAGTTACAAAAGAAAAAATCCTGTATTTCCAAAATGTTAATTTGAAAAAAAAAGGACAACAAGTTTTAGTATCAGAAAATAGTCTACATAGTAATATACATCCATATATATATAATATATTTTTATTTTTTTTTATTTCAGAGGAAATATGCGTATAAAGTCAGAGTGGATTTATTGGATACATGTTTCCCCCATCACACCATTTCAGTATCCAGCTCTTACTGGAGAATTAAGAGGGCATAAATAGCATGGCAGAAATCTCTGTTGTTCGACAGACCTAAAGAGGTTTGCAGTGACTCTCAGTGCCTCAAAGGTTCAAGGTATTCATTCAAAAGAAAAAAACATTACAATAGAAAAAAATCACAAATTGTTCTGACTTGTAGAAGTGTGTTTTGTCAGGAACATTTTCTTACTTTTAGGCAAGAAAAATCAGGCATTTTCTTGCTTTATCACTCTGATTTTACAGAAAATAAGAATAGTCAAAACATTAAAAAAATTTCCTGAATATTTCCTTGACATTGATTTGCTAAGAGATGAATAAGAGTACACTAGACCTCTAAGAAAAGTAATTTTGTTGAAAGAATATGAAGACAACAAGAAAAATTCCTTCAATAACTGCTGGGATTTTAGGAAAAAACAGAGGCCTGTACATTTTAGGACTGAAAGTCCTTCTGGTATGGTTGTGCAATTGAGCTGACCGTCGCATTTTGGGATTGTCCTGTCCCATTCTACAGCAAATGGTCTGTGAGTACCCTTCCAGCACTCACATGGATCATATGCAATGTGAAAACTGTTTTTCCCTACCTTCACCACTCATCCAATTTAGCTTCCTCCCTGCAGCCAAGCTTAAACAAATCAAGGACCAGATTCTTCTCACTCATGTATAGTGAAGTCATCTGTATCATGATCTGTGCTTTCCTAAAATCAAAAGAAATTTTGCTTCAAAGATGGATACACCTTGTCAAGGAAATCCTCTTGAAGTGGAGGACAATACTGCAATTTTGTGCAAGGACAAAGATTCTTTGTTAAGCTCAAAGAAAAATATCTCTTAATAAGATCAATGACAAACAAGATTAGTCATGCATGTATATACATGCTTGAAATCCAGGGAAACAGGTTGAAATCTTTTTCTGACATGTGAGTACTGGAACATATGCCTGATGTCTGACAGGATGGAGGGCTATCTCAGGCTACTACATTTTCACCTATACATGAAAATAAGGAATTTAGGGGGTATTGTTTACACAAAGAGTCTTCGCTGTCAGCCCTACAGACTGTTCCTCGATGGAGGACATCCTTCACACAGTATGTGCTGGTGAAATGCTTCCTCTCCTACTGGGTCAGCCCTGTTAGGAATAGACTTTGCCTGTGGGAGTGGTCCCTCAGCCTTGCCCCAGAATCACCCTCTGCAGAAAATCAAGGGCTTACTGCAGCAGCTGTGTTGGGGCTTTCCTCTGAGACCAGAGTTGAAAGTCGCTGTTAAGTATTGCTACCTGCAGATTTGGGGTGTGAACAATGAGAGAAAGATTGTAGAAAAATCTAAATGAAGTATCTTAATTAACACCATGGATTGAAAAAGGCTAGCCACAAAAATTAATTTCTTTCTTTTTCTGAGTTTATAAAGATAGTACTCTGAAATACCATATGTAGGAATGCCACAGAAATAACTGTGTGCCGTGGGTTGTTTGCATATAAGCAAGATTTTCAGATTTTATGTTATTTACTATATTTTTTCTCTTGTTTTAACTTTTTAAATATTCATTTTCATCCCAAAATAAAAATATAAAGGAACTGAACAAAACAACACACAGTAGAAATAAGAATTCTATTTTCTTTACTTTGTAACATGTTTTAGTTTTGTCTGTAGCACTTTAGCTCTCATGTAAGCAGGTATTTCTAATCATCTCTGCAATCTGAATTGTGGTCTGGGAATGAAACAAGCTGGGAGAAATAATACGAAAGTCACAATCCAGCATCAAGCAAACAAGGACTACAGATGTAATTCTCTTACCAATCAGAAGTGCAACCATACAAGCACATATACAGAGAAGCACTGCCACTCTCTCTGCTGTAAATCCAGGGTTTCTGTGATACAATCCTTATTTGTAATGATAGCCATTTCCCTTTCCCATCTATTCTGGCAATTGCAACATTCCCGCTCTGAGTTGCTGTGGATAGACTGGTTCAGATGAAATCACAACTGATCTAAATTTTCACCCCAGGCCTGAAATGCATTGTTATCCATAGCTGGAAGAATTATGATATTTTCTTTCTTTTTCTGTAACTCCAAGTGATTCAGGAAAGAACCCAAAAAAACCAACAACAACCAACCAACCAACCAAAACTATCCCAAAACCACCAACCCCCCCCACCAACCCCCCCAAAACAACAAAAAAACCCCACAATAACAAAACCAAAACCAAAAAATCCCCAAACAACAACAACAAACCACAAAAACCAAACAAAAAAACCTCCAAAAACAAAGAAAACCCCAAAACCAGCAAATACTGAAAACCTCAGAAGGGATCAAGCAAGTAAAAAATGCCAGATTTCCAAGATTTCACAGGTTTAATCTGAAGACATTTTTACAAGAACATTCAGGATAAAACTGACCTATCTCTGTTTGCAGGGACACAGTCATTTTTAAATGAATGAATTTGTAAATATTTTTTTCAAACAATAAAATCTTTAGCAGTCAGTTTTCCAGTAGCTGATGAGTTTGCATTAGGTGTTTCTGGAAATCCAAAGACTGTCTTTAGAAGCAAAATGATTGAGAATCCAGCTGTTCCAATATAGGATCTGAAAGCAATACTTTGCAAAAATGCTTATTGTCAGCTGTTACGTACCTAATTTTAGAACTGAACATTGCTACCAAAGGTTGTTCTCATTCCCAACATTCCTCTGCCTAAGGGTATGCTCATTCCACATTCCCAAGGTATGTTTGCAGCTCAGGTAGTTATATTTGCTTTAGATCTAATTTAGCAAGTGCATGTAGGAAAAGAATGAAAGAAGTGCACAGTCTGAAAGTCAGCCCTGGGACTCTGGGTACTTTCTTGGCTTCCTACCATTCCACACCCCATTGCTGCATTGTCATGGCTCCTGCTGCAAAGTAAATGATGAAACCTTAAGTGTCTTGTAATTGCAACTCTGAACTGCAGAGTAGGTAGACACCCACCTCTCTCCCTCCCCAGCAGAGCCTGTGAGTGATAGTGTTCCTCTGTTTCAATCACAACCGGAGATCTGTGGTTGTGGGTGGGCTGAATAGCCAAGAAACCTACCCGAAATGTATTATTTTGTAATATTTTGAAGCACCAATTTGAGCCATAGGGCATCAAAATATCCAAACAGCATCTGAAATGTGAAAAGCTGCAGTTTCTTCCTGAGTGAGTTGCACTGTTGGACTGATCACCTATTGACTTTTCTCTTTAGTTGTGGTTTTAAAGAATGGTTTCTCAAAGTCAAGCAAGGAGCAGTGATCTTGCCTAAGAAGGATGTGAAAATGAGATTGGATCCAAGATCCTGTACCTAAAAATAGCTGCAGAGAGCACCAGCAACAGAAGAGCTTGAGAGGGAAGGGGAATTTCACATTTGTTCTGCATCCTCCCATTTCCTTTCCTCTTCTGTTAAGTGGATATCCTTCCCTGAACTTAGCGCTTTGATCTTATTTTGGGCACTGCTCTGCTTTTCATAGGGAGATACAAGAGCCCAGTACTGTCAGGAAGGTTTCCTCCCACACACTATTAACAGATCCTGTCTTCCTGTCTCTCCATTGAAAGGTGCACGTTATGACCATGGAGCTGAACTTCTGGCTCAGCACTTTTATTATACCATGGAGCTGCTGAAAGCTCTGTAAGGCACCACTGGAAATACAGAGATCTCACTGCTCCATTTCTCCCTTCACGTTCCCAGGCCAAAATGATCAAGCAGGTCAGGATTTTTCTGAAGGCCAGGAGACTTTTCCTCTGAAAGCCACTAGATGACCCTGAGCAAATTCCTGACTCTTCCTCATGCTTCATGGCTCGCTATTGTTAATTTAGATTGTTACATATCAAAAGCATTAGTTAGCTCCTGATTATGTTTCTTTCCTGGTGCAGAGCCACAACTAGTGGTTAGTTAAGACCTGAAAGCACTGCTTTAATTAGCACTCCAGCTGTGCAGAAGGGTGCTTTCCTAGGCATGGAGGAAGGCAGATGGCTTTTGTGGAAAGAGATGTGACGTGTTCTTCCAGAGGCAAAAGCTTGTATGAAGTACCTTTTAAAATGAAGTGTCTCCTTCTCTGCAGATTCCTCCCTCTCTTCATGCACTGCCAGGTGCTCTTCTGTGCTTCAGTGCTGAGTCACGTAGCCTCAGCCTACTCCAGAGTGCCAAGTGTCACCATCTGACAAAATGACGCATCACAGTTGGACTGAAGATGTCTCCAGTTTTTTGAAGAAACATAAGAGACGGGAATTTTATAGCCCAGCCTGGTATTTATAATTCTAACTTGACTCCTAAGAAAAGGGAAATGCCTGCCTCTAAAACTCTGGCTTTTCTGGGGTGTTACTGGAAATGTGAACATAGCTGCAGTGGAAAGGAAGGATGCTTTCTGTGTAGTCATTGACTTGGAAAATCTGCATTGTATTCCTGTCTGGAATTAAGCCCCTAGTGTAACCCAAGGCAAGTCATTCAGCCTCTCAGTGGGTCTGCTCCATGTCTGTGAAATGGTTTCCCAAATATAGCCTGTATTTTTAGTCTGTTTTGGTTATTGACCCTGACAGCCCCTCAGTAGGAAGTCAGACTATGGCTTATTAGCTCAGCACCTAGCCCAGCTGACCATTATTTCTTGCTTCTATCCAGTACTGCAGCATAAAGCAATAATTATGTGCCTATTCCAAAGCTGTATTAAAATGGTGTCTTAAAAAATGAGTACTTTAAGTACTCCTTGAGGATATAAAGCAAGCCCCTTTGTGTAAATACTTTAGATGCTGCCTTTGGAGTATCTTTTATTCCTAGAAGACTGCTGTTTTCTTTCACACAGAGAATGAAATGAGCTTAGAGGATGACCCAACTGATCAATAGTTTTTCCAGCCATTGAATCTGTGGATGCTGATTTTGTCTTTTGTTTTCTTCTCTCGTTATCCCCCCTCCCCAAAGTCTAACCTGAGCTCGCAAAGAATGAGTGATTGATCTCTTTGTACAATTACGATGTTCCAGGGAAGTCTTCAGCAAAACATTAAATTCCTCCAAAAAACATTAATTAAATAATTTAAGCATTGTACTCTTTAACATCAGAGGAGGCAAAACTAATTTCTGTATAAGAGAGAGAGCTTATGGCATAATGAGAGCTACAGAGCAAGTCTTTCTGCAGTGGGGCAATAAGGTATGAATAGGTGTTCTTTTATGGGATACAGAAGATGGATGCACAGCATTTTATGGAAATTAAACATCCTGCTAATGAGTATGAAAACTAAGTACTTTTGCTTTAGCTGTGGTGTGGTTTCTTACGAGAATTTATATCTTTCTTTACAGGTCGCTTGTACTCTTAGCATGTTATACTCTGCTTCCTAGTCTCAATTTTGCGAAACACAGGAAGACATTATTTATGCTTCAATCTCTCATTTTATCCCTGCTTTACTGAAGGAAGGATTAGTAGATAATATCACTGATTTCTGGAACCCTCCTTTTAACTGAATAGGATTTTTTTTTCTTTAAGGCACAATATCAGTCTGTAAACTAACTTGGACTGCGATTACACTTACTTCACACTTTGGGGATTTTGACCTCATACCAATTTTGATTTTTTGATTTATTAAATTTAATTTATTTAGTTTCTATTTCTTATCTAATGAAGATTGAAGAGGACTATTGGTGTGAAAACTGGAGTTTTTCTCTTTTCCTCCTCATTCATCCAGGCAGTTGTTTCCTCTTTTAATAATTTTAGTAAGTAAAAGTCCCAAACATTTATAATCATCATCTCCATCCTCTAGATCTGTTATTTTACTCCTTGCATGTGCCTTTTCCTTCCATTTGATTACTCTTTTCACTACATAGGTCATCCATTTGCTTCTTCCCTCCCTCCAAACATGTTTATTGCTGGGTAGCTCACAGCCCTTTGGGTATACATTAATTTACCTAGGAACACTTTCCATTTCTCCTCTGTGTCCTTTACCTCTGTTGCCTCATTCAATTGATTTCAGTGAACACTTCTTGCATGTCTACACAAATTGTCTCTGCTGAAATTCAGTGTCTTTATTTATTATTTTTTGTTGTTCTTTTTATGGCTCCTATTACTTATACCATACATTCTCCTCCTTTCATCTACCATCAATTTGTGTTACAGTAAGCTAATCATGAATTGCCTCCCTCCTACAGTTTTTTTTGATCATTTACACACTGCACTTTATATAGGAAAAACAAAACAACCTCCAAAAAGCTGCCTATCAACTACTGGCTCTCTTTCCGTAGTATAGGATTGGTTTGAAAAGTTCTTATCAATATTTTAAGGGTAAAGCAGTTATTTTAAAAAATGTGTTTTCAGAATGCATATATTTCATTTAAGAAGTTTTGGTTTTCTCTTAGAAAAATAAAATTATTTTGGAATAGTTTACAAACACATGCAAAATTGGTGTGGTATGGGAAATATAAACAAAATAGTCTCAACATTGTAGGAAAAACAAACCAATTTCCTGACCAATTCACTCTCCTCAGACATAAACTGGCTTTTCCTGAAGACTTCAATACATCCTTATTTATTGAAAATATTTTTAGTGATATTTGCAGATTTTCAGGTAACATAAAAATAATTGCCAGGGAAGTTCCTGAAATGGTGATACTCTGTTCTGTTAAATAAATGGAGGTTTTTCGCTTGGGGAGCTCTGGCCTGTGGTGTTCCTAGCTGTGAATCTTATAATTTTAGGTTAGACTGATTTTGATATTCCGTCTCATCTGGTATAAATAAATGTAAGCTTTGACTGTAGGGTAGAAAATAAAAGAATAAGCCATGATATCTAAAGGTGAAACTCCTAAGCGAAGATTTCTACATGTTTGTGAAGCTCCACTATTACTGGGATTATTTCTTCAGATCCAGATGAACTGTCAGGTGATAAGACAAATTACTCTGTCGTGGATCCTGTTGCCCATCTTGGTGTCTGGCTATTGACAGACAGGACATAATTCATCAACAGCAAGGATTGGTGAGATGAGATGTTTCTAAGGAACTCCACTGATTTCATGCTCATAAAGTTTACCTTATGTAGTGGTTTAGCTTCCTAGCTGTTCTTCCATCCACTGAAACGGTATTACTCTGTGCCATCACTTTGGATCATAACTCTGGACTTTATGTTGCAGACTTGTATTTGGTTTACCCAGAGTTACCATGACATTGCAGACCCAGAAGAAATCAAAGCCCTGCTCCTGGGAACTGTGGTGAGGGAGACCACTCTTGATTCAGAGGGTGGGGAGAAGCACTTAGATCCTAAGAGATGGGCCTCCTGCAAATTCACACAGGTAGAAATGGATAACCCTCTATCCTGCCTTCTTGAGTAAATTAGTCACCTTGTTCATGCCTCTCTGATGCCCCTTTCCAGATCATTGTTGTTTCTTGCCCTGCTTATCCATACCACAACTTGGTTGAATTTTCTCTGTGTCCTAGCTAGAGACTTGATCACTTTAGTTGTATTTTCTGTTTTCCAGCTTTTGAGTAGATTCTCACTGCAGCTGTATTTTTCTTCTCTCTGGCTCTTTGCTGGTGCAGGGGCTCTCCTAAGGACACTATGTATTCATTATGAGCTACCCGCACTGTAACTCTCAATTCTCCAAAGCCCAAACGTATGACTCAGCCTTCTGAAATAAGTGAGAGAGACCTAGGGCAAGGTACATAGCAAAAATAGCAGTGGGAATGATGTGAGATTATTAGATACATATATTTTTTTTTAATTAGAGATGGTCCCAAACCAAATCAGTCATTCCCAATGCACTAAAGTGTTGGGCTAGTTTGATATGAGATCTGGGTATGAACTTTGCAGTTCAGCCTCACCTCTAATTTTAATATTTATACAATTTCCTATAAACTCATGTCTGAAGGTCAAAACTGAGAGCCAAGTTTTGGCTAAGCAGTGTAGGATTTTACAGCTATCTTTTGTGGAGCACCGAACAGCTATATGGTAAAAATGATCACTGTGTTTTATCTAGCTCATTAAACTAATGAGAGTTTTTAATGTGTGCCTCCCATTGTGCTACAGTAACATGTGAGATGCCCTGATGAAAAGGCAACACCAGCACTGCCTGCTGAGTCCCACAAATCCATACATACAGTTGTGACTTAGAGTCATAATGAAACTTTAATTTTTTTTCTGTCCTGCCTGTGTTATCAAAATAAAGGAAGTAGAGCAGGGGTGATTATAGGGGAGAAAAAGTGTGCTCAGTGTGAAATGTAAATAAAAAGCAGAGAAAGGTGATCCAGATTTAGACTATTCATGCCAAAATAGATATTTGGGTGGAATATTGTGTCCCTTCACTTTCCTGAGTTACAAAGATGGTATCCAGCACCTGGAATAGCTAGGAGTGGTGCACTGCTTGCAGCTGACTTGGCTGCAACAAAAAAATAATAAAGTAGCAGTCTCTTTTCTGCCACACTTCACAGTCCCCGGCACAGCCGCTTGTCTTCAGTTACTCATTCCTTGAGCACATTAGGAAGTGTCTGGGCCCTGGCCCAATGTGTAGAATAAAAAGCCTCTCTATGAACTCATTTGCAGGTGTGTTGGTTGTCCTTCTGGGGCTGTCTATGGTTAAGGACAACTAGAGGAGTAAGCCTATGCTCTGGGTGTTAGAAAGGTGTTACAGGATTTTTCACCCAAAATTGCTGCAGGCAGAATTCCAATGCTTGAATGATGAAGCATGATTTTAAGTTTGGAAAAGGAAGGAATGTGGTGGGAAAGCAAACTTCAAAGCCAGAAGCTCAGCTGAATTGATTTGATTAGGAAATACTTTCAGGCTTTGGTGCCTTGTAGGTTACCTTCAACTTGACTCAGGTAATCAATTTAGACCTCACTGTGGCTTCTGCTGTTTCTTTTATTTGTACGTGGTGAACCTACACCCCTTTATGTCAGAAGCTATTCAAAAGATGAACGTGCTGAAGATTTCAAGTTATTATGTTTTCCTATCCATAAATGTCAGAGAAATGCTTTCAAAAGACACTCTAACCTTCTCTATGCCCTTCTATTGAGATTTTCAAATTATTTTGCAAGTATTCACTATGAGGCAGTGTATGAAACTGTGATATTCTTATTTAGTTAAAACATATTTAGAAGAGTGAAGACTTCAGAACATGGACCATTAATTTAATGTAATATCACTGACATTTTATAACTTGGTGATGAGGTTTCAGTTTGCTTTCACTTTCCACTTTGCAGGTGTATTTAGATTTGTGAACTGTTTGTATGTACTGCTGTGTATTTGTGCACACACCTGAAGTGTGTATGTGAGCATCCATGTGCACACATTTTCACATCTCCAGTAGAATGTTCAGTAGATTTAAAAAAAAAAAAAAAAGGTACTTCATGAAACATTTCTCCGCTTCACTTAATATCAGTATTTTTCAAATTCCATTTTTAAAACACCATCTCTTTGCTTGTACTTCTTAATTCCTCTGTCCACCTAATACTGTCTTTATAAATTGTACACGTTTTAATATGCCTACCTTCTGGTGTATTCCCAGGACTCCTGTCTGTGGTTTATAGCAAGGATTGCTATTTGTTCTGTGTTATTTAAGAACTCTGAAGTCTGTGCAGCAGGAGAGAACACAGTTCTCTTAAATAGTGCATGCTGGTGTTGGCTAAGATCACCTTAGAGAATGAAGAGAAAAACAATGTGTTAGAACTGATTAATATGACTCAAAAGTTTTGTTTTTTTTTTTTTTTCCATAGCCTCCTTAGTGTGTAAGGAGGTTCCTGTTAGAGGAAATGCTACCAGAAAAGAACTTTTCAGCTGAGCATTGTAATGATTCTCTTAATTAAAATCCAGTGGGACTAGGGCTATATATTTTGCTTAAAATTTAGAAATGAAATAAAAGTTGCAAAAGTTTGGATACACTGTTAAAATAATTTGTTTAGCTTGCTGCAAACAGAGATTTCCATTTTCCTTGTTGTGTGTGTATAACACAGGCATACTGCTTTTGGTGGCTTATCTTTTGCAAGAGTGAATCAAACTTCTGCATGCCATGTCATATGTACATAAAGTCTGGCTATGGCTAGAAACCCAGTCCTTTGTTTTATACACTAATCCAGCATTGGAACTAAATTAATTAACTGCCTTACATCTGTATTTAACAGGAACTTCAGAGGGTTTTTTAGCCAAAGGTTTGTAAGTTCACTGCACACAATTGCATCAGGTACATCCACAAAAGAATGGAAGGCATGTTTACGATGATTTACTGTAAATAAACAAGGTTTTATTGCCATGTTGCAGTTTTGTAGGAAACACAGCAAAATGCGTTTGTTGTTACTTAAAGGGTAAAAATGAGCCGCTATTCTTCTGGTGTATTCCTTTTTTTTTCTTCTTTTTTTGTAGAAAATAGTTGTGAAAATTTGAAAATTCTTGAGCAAGCTCTAAGACGAAGTGGGGTCTTACATACAACAACACAGCAGAAATCATTCCCTTACAATTGTTGCATTTGTACCACTGTCACACCAGCAAAAGAAATGTCTGACTTCTACACTTGTAAAAAAGACAATTAATTCAGCCAAACCTGCAACAAATAATTACCTTTTTTACAGTTTGAATGAGGTGAGAAAATCTTAGCATCCCTAGACTCAAACCTGATACTATCATCCATGGCTTGCTTAATAATTTTTCACAAATGAAAATAGATTGGAGGAATAAACATTCAAGTCACAACAATTCAATCAGAATAATTTATTTATGAGTCATTTTTCAAAACACTAGGGTATATTTTCCCATCTCTTTCCTTGCATGCACTTTGAGCCTTCTGGTATTGTAAACATTGCATGTATTATCATTTAGTGCAGAGGAATTTGCAGTGACTTAATAAAGGAATTGGAAGTACCTTTCATTTTACCTCTTGAAAAATGTTGCACACTATTTAAAATGCACGTTAATTATATGAGAAAAGAATCAAACATTGACATGTTCATACAGTGAGAATGTGTGGCCATTCCAGGATGTCTGAACTCATGGCAACTATTCTCCAGTGGTTTATTTTAAGTTTATTGAAATGAATATCCATATTAGGCCTCTCAAACCATCATCTATCTTTTTGCCTGTCAAAAACCTCTCCTGATTATCTACCAATCTTTTTCCTGATGTCCTTGGGCGACAAGAATAAATAATGGTATTAAAAAACCCCCCCTTTGATGCCTGAGCTAGTTCTACCCTCTTCAGGCCAGAGTCTAGCAGTCACTATAAATCCTTCAGGGCAAGATTCCTGCTCTGCCTGCTCTGTGGATCACCTGCCTTCCAGGGATGATAAGTGGGTTCTCTCCATTACACTGTCAATTGATTTATTTCTGTTGTAACCACATTCACATCCTCAGCTCCTGATATGTTGTAAACTTTACAAGTCTATCCCTAATCATTCAGTTTTGGATCAAACCAATCTTCAGAAACAGGGAAAGGAAGGAGCTGTCTCCCAGGAATGGGTTTATGGCTATGTCCCTGGAAAGTAGCACTAAGGCAGTGATTTCTGTCCTCACCTACTCTGTGTTCCTGTTCCCACATATCCTTTTCAGTTATGCCACAGCAACTTTATATGGGACTGGGCAGAGAAGTGAATAACGGAATTTATCTGACACAAAATTAAACCTTTTAAAAAAAGCAATAAGTATTTTAATGTGGATAAGTGTTTGAGACCATCCTTCCTATAGTTCCTTGCCAGCCTCCAAAAACATCTATTTAATATGTAAACAGAAGCATAAAGCATGGCTGCTGCAGGGGCGAGGTTTGCATGAAGTTGGAGAGGAGGCAGCACAGGATGGGTGTCAAACTCTCTTAATGAAAAATATCCTTTAAATCTTGACTGTACATAAAAAGAGATAAAGTACAGACCCCTGCAAAAGCCTTTAAAAAGGTGTCACTAAACACACAAAGAAAGGAGGAAACTAGGTGAGAAGAAGCAACTTGAACAAGGTGAGCGACTATGGATCAGAAATTATATTACGGTGCAAAAGAAACTTTTCAATTGAGGTCTTGCTTTGCTTTCTCTGTTTCTAGTCTTCTAAGCTTATGAATGGATTTCTGTATTTATCCCATTTTTAAAGAATACTCAGCATCTCTTCCAAGTTATATATTTAATTGTAATTCTGAAAACGTTAAGAAGGAAGCATTGGGATATTGCAACAGCTCGATTTCCACCTACTTCTCACCCATGAATGGAAGCAGCGTCCCATTGTTGCTTTGCTGATATGGGCTTCTTCCTCCAGAGCTTTTCCAGAGACCTGTAAAGCATTTTGTTTCTTGTCTCAGTGCTGATTCTCAACATTCAGTTGTCCTTGCGCATTACTTTGTATTTGCATTACATGCAAACAAATATACATATATGAAATTGTATATTTAGAAAGAGAGATCACAGATTCACTGAATACATTACACAGGAAGTTAGGAAACTGGCCCTGCTTTAAGCAGTGTTGAGATGACCTCCAGAGCTAGATTTAAAATTAAATTAGTTCACTTAGAGAATGAGTATGTTTGAAATATACATACGTGTATGATAAACATTATAAGCACACACGCCTCTACATCTGCTTTAGGATCTTAGCTATTTGAAAATACCCAGTGCCCAAACTGAACTAGAACCTTACAATTAAAAGCAGTACAGGGGGACGTTACATACGTGCCTATTCACCTCACTGCTGAGGTCTTCATTAAACACACTCACACAGATTTTAACACATAGTTATATTAGTCTGAAGAGACAGAGCAGTGTAGTGCTTCCTCGTTTAAAAGGTTTCCAGTGACTTTTCTGTTCAATTTCTTTGAATGCTTGCTACCTGCCCTCACCCAGCTCTTTTTAGATCTTCAGCTGATAGATATGTAGCAAGGAGAAATGAATTTTACGTTGAGAGCTGCTTAAGTTGATAATGACTGCATTGATCATAGCAGCTGAATAAGATATTTACAGCTGTTCAGGTGTTGATAGTTCCTCCTTTTGTATGAAACCATAGTGCTTATGGACAAGTAAGTTTTGAGCTATTGGTTCTTGATTCAGATTTCATTTCCCATGAGCACCAAACTGGTGTATTCCTATTTGTTGTAACAGATATTTCCATGTTTACCTCTGTGTGTAAGGGACCAATCCATCCTTTGTGATTTTTACAGCTGCCATATATTAATGTGTGTTGTATCTAGCCTGTCATTTTCTTTATCTTTTGCTCTCTGGGTTTATGAGTTACATCTTTGCATAAAATGTCATCATATAACATTGTGCTTTAAAAGGCCTGTTACTTATTAAGAGTGTGAGTTTACGCTGCTGGAGACATTTTATTTTCCCACCAGGAAAATGAAAATGTCATTGAGGTCTAACCAGACCCCTGAGATTTTCAGGCAGATGAAAATTGTTTTTAGGATTCCCTGCAGGACCTGGCAGCCTTTGTGCACATACTCTATGTCTGAAATACAATTTTCCTCTCATTTATCTCCCTCCTCTCTTCCTAAAGAAGCAATGACACAATATTGCACCTTAAGGTTCCTGGTTCCTCTGTATTACTTTGCTTGTTGAAAGATGTGACATTGGAACTATGTAATTATCCTGGCAGGAGTCATCTCTACATTTTTAGCTGCTGCTCTAAGAGCTAACTTGCAACCTGAGGCACAGTCCTGAGCAAGGGTTCATGCATAAAATGTTCCCATTTCCCCTCCTTCTCTTAGAGTAACTCAGAGGCAGTTTAGAAACATGCCAACATTTTCCCACTCTGCCCTATTTAGATCATATCTGGTTCTCTACAACCAGCTGTGTTGGGGTGCAGATCCCTTTCAGAACTCTACAACTGACTCTTTTCCTTCTTCATGCTGTGAAAGACTGGAAGTGGAATTTCGAGACTGGCTTCACCCACCATCCACAAGGTTATCCTTCCAGTCTCTGCTCTTAGGACACCTCGCTTCAAATTCTGCACTCCTCTGGCAGAAAAGAAGAGTTTGACACTTCACTACTAAGTTCTAGTCATATTTATATGCTCTGGAGGCAGAAAATGGCCAGAAAGGAAACTGTCCCATCCTCTAGACGATATTCTGAACTTCAATACTACCCTTGCTCCCTTTAGCTAAAATAAAAAATACATGAGGTTTTCAAAAATCACCATGAAAGCTATGAAGTTTGCAAATTCACAGTTCTTTGGAACCTTCTCTGTCTTGGGTCAGAAGACCTGACTCGGAGAAGAAAACCTATGACTTGATTTGTTTTGCCTATTGCTCTCCCTGAGATAAGATTCTCGCTGCAGTGATAGATCTCTTGGCAACACAAGGATGTTTGGATTTTTCAGCCAAAAAGGAAGAAGTGCTGCTGCAGTCCTGCCCAGACACTTAGCAGCATTTAAAGCTTTTTCAAAAACACTAAAGAAGAGATAAGGCAGAATTGCTGTATCTGCACTGGGGCTTCCTGCTCTTTGTGGTTGAAAATGGAGTGGAACCAGTGGACACCGTAAATCAGATGGTCCCCTCTACAACTGAGGGCTTCCTCTGAGAACCTCTACCACAAAAGCTGGCAACATTTCACTTTATAGCCACTGTATAATTGAAATGGAGAAATGACTCACAGGCATCTTCTTCAATACTGCTGAGAACCTATCTCACAGTGGGTATTAATTTCGAAAGTAAAAAATTATGATGACCACCAGACTTAGAGCTAGTAGAAGTTCTGGAATGAAGTTTTCTTTTTAATTTAAAAATGGATTTTTATAGTCAATTCTCCATAGAAAAGTTTGGTTCTGCTTTGTATTTCCTGATTTAATTCAAAGAATTATCTCTACATGAATTATATTTTCTGGTTGCTTTATTGTGTGGGTGTGCAGAAAGATTAAAAATGGCTTAAGAAATTCTTCCTGCTGACATTTCCCACAGATTTTCATTCTATTTTTGAGTAATTCTCATCTGTGCATTTTGTACATTGCATTTATATTTATCAGCAATTGTATTTTTAAACTAAATATTTTTTCCTTAAGACTATAGTGAGCCTAAATTTAAGCTTAAATTCAATTTATTAATCTCATCCAGCAGAGCAGTTAATGAGATGTTTTCTAGTAAAAGTAAAAGTGCAAGAAATTGTTGAGTCATCCTTGCCTTCCAGGTGTCTTGTCAAACCTGAGGCAGGTTTCCTGAGCCTGGAAATCCAAGCATGCAGAGCCTGCTCCAAGAATCCATCTTGGAACAAGCAGGCAGACATAGATTTCTGGTTTATTGCACATGAATTTAGGGTTTAGGTAGCCCAGGAAACCCGTGTCAAGCAAGAACTGCAAACTAATTTCTGAACCTCAGAAAAGCATTAATTCTACTGAGCATCTGCAACTCTTGCACTGTATATACTCCTGTTCCCTGAATAAGCATTTCTGAATTTGTTTATATTTATTCAAAAGTAAGTTGAATAATAATTTCAGTGAGAATAACAAAACCCTAAGAAGCTGAGTGTTTTCCTCTTTGGCTTGCTCTATTGGGATTAATTCAGAGTTATACTATTGCAAACATGATTTGACTACATGGCAAAATTGGAGGAACAAAATGAAGATTCAAGATTTTTCTTTCTTTCTAATTCATTAGCCGACACAATGAGCATTAATATTACCAAATTATTCTCTATTTTCAACCTCCTCCAGACTGAAACAAAGTCAGACTTTAGTGGACAGAGCCAATTGTTTGTGAAACAGAAAAGGCAAGTCAGGTCATTTGCAAGGACAATGAAAAGTTTAGTAGTTTATATTTTCCAAATATGAAATTGATTTAGGAACATCTAATGTCTCCACCACTTTTCATTCCCTTTCAACTTTGCAACCTGAAGACACAGAGTTAGCTAAGCTCACAAATATTTTATTTTGTCTGCATTTAACATAAAATTTAGAAAGAAGCAGGTTAGTTTTGTATTTCAATTTTGATGGTATCTGTGTATTTTGACTTAAGCCTGATTTTCCAAAAGGACTTTATGCAGCCTCACAATATAATGTTGCTCCTTTGGTTGTTTTCCTTTTTTCTTCATGTGGATTCAGGCAAATTCGAATCATCAGGAGCATTTACAGATGTCCACATGATATAAATGGTAGTTCCAACCTGCAGTGACAGGGTTTGTTATGGATTTAGATAAACAGATTAGGCTTTCAACATCAGGGAGCAAATAGATCAGAATACATCAGCCTAAAACACAATGAAAACATCATTGTTTCATGAGCTATGTGAAAATTAAAACCTTCAAAGTCTACACAGCTGAAGACAAAATTCCCAGAGACAAACATGAAGAGATGGATAATATAGCTCAAGCAGAATTTGTAGAATTTCTACTTTCTGACAGTAAGTAGAATTGGTAAATACTAATCAAGAGTTTTCTGGAAGCTTTCTTTAAGCAGTGATCCCAACTTTCAACAATGCTGAACAAAGAACACAGAGAGATGCTGTTGGATTGTGCCTCTGCTGTTGGCTTCTGTTGAAGATTTTAAAATTCTTACAGGGGACCAAAAATGAAGAATTGGCTCTGGCAATTTGTCACCTATGAATGACAGGTTAAAGACTAATACAAAAACTAATTAAAAGGTCATATGAAAGCTTTATTTTGATGCATCTCAAATCAAATGCAAAGAGCATACGTAGTCAAGATCAAGAGATTAAAGCAATGTTTGGAATGTGGAAGATGAACTATGAGCAGCTGAAGGAGCATCTTGAAGCAGAGATCCATTCCAGGCAGAGAGAAATAAACTCATTTAAATTACACAGAAATTTATGGGATTGTACACAGAAACTGTTCAAAACTATCCAGCAAAACAACTAAAGCAACAAATAGTTTGGCTTCTGCAGACAACTGAAGGTTTCTTGGAACTATAAAGTAGATATCTTGCCCAATGTGATAAAAGAGGAGAAGACAGGAAGATAAAAAATAACATCTGAGCAAGAAACTCATGAAAATTTAGAGAACGAGTGTGAGCTTTACAGATTGGAAATATAGCAGCAAGATTCTAGGGAATATGACACGAAAATCTGACATATGTCATATTCAGGAAGAAAATCTGATACTAATTAAAAATTATCCTCTTAATTTAGTTGCTGTGTTCAGGTTTTCATCCTGTCTTGAATCAGGCATATTTTTTGAGTAAGGAGCTGGCAGAGCTAAAGGAGTTTTACCCATTTCCTAGCCTTATATGTTCTAATTGGTGTCTAATGTTCTCCATTCTGAGGCCTAGAGCAGCATTCATAGAGTTCTAATGTCCTCTTCCTTGCCTGTTAGGACCATGGATGATTTTACTCCTGTAAATACTGTAAAAATATGATCATTTTAAATGGAAACATTATCTTTTAATTTCATATTAATTTTGTATCTCAAATCAAATATTAGGAAGATGAAAAATGAGGGGTGTTTCAGTGACCCATAACCTCAGAAGGGAGTCTTGTCTAACGATGTAAAAGAACACTTTAATGTGGTTCATAGAGGCTAAAGAAGAGGAAATTATCTACTTGAACTGGCAGAGCAATTAAAGGCTTTAATAAGGGAAGATAAGGATAACAGGTAAATAATTCTGAGGTAGGTCAAGTAGACACACAGAAAAGGGATTTTTTTTAGCATATTGAGAGAAAAATATTAAAACTTGAGAAAAACATTTACACCTGTAGCTAATAAAGTAGTTATTATTAATACATTAAAGGAGAATTTTTCAATAAATATTTGGTTTAGTATCTGGGAAGAAGGGCAAGGTACTTCTAGCAAGTGAAAATAATAAAACAACTCCCAGTCCACTAGCAATTAAGAACTTTAAAATAAAGCAAATTTTCTCTACAAGAAAAATATGTTTTGAAAGATAAAGCTCAGATGAATTCCCTTGGGAATTCCATAGGGTTTTGTTGAAAGTCTCCATCTCTAGCCATTAACTTTTGATTCCTGAAGCAAAGCCAAAAGCCTGGGAGGGAATGGGTAACTGAGGTGAATAACTGGATTGTTAGTCTACTGGTATTCTAAGTAAAGTAAAATAATAGAAAATTGATGCAGTATTCAATTAAAAAATAATTAAGGCCAAGAAATAAAATTGATAGCAATGTTATTTTATGGAAAATAAACATAAAAAAAAAATTTTCTCTGATGACTCTAGAAGTTTGAGGATTAATCCAAAAGATGAACTACTCTTTAAGTATTATGAAACGTTTGATTAAGTCCTGCAAAATATCCTGGGAAAAAAAAATAAGAACTATGTCATGTTAAAATGGTAGATATTGGATTAATTAGGGATTGGCTGATTGAATTGTCTCACTGCTGGAAGCAGCAGTTTACCTGATGTTATTCTGTAATTTTGCCAGTAAGTTGCATATAACATATTGCTGTTAAAACTGGGAGCTGAGGTGAAGGGTGGTAGATGTGATGGAAAAGATAGACTAGATTAAAACACACTTAAAAAAAAAAAATAAACCAGAGTTTCACACCTGGTTTCCATAGCCAGAAGTCATTCTATAGAGTGTGGAAAGGTAAGCATTTCTGACACAGTGTTGAGATAATATGTGCTTTCAATTTATAAGTTGGGAAGTCGTAGATATAAGGAGGTCATTTTAAAATTTAAATATCATACCAAAAAGACTGATAAAATAACTGTCTATTTCTGGTCATAGTTTTAGTAGATTGTTTCAAAACTGGAGCAGATGTAGGAAATCATAAAATTTTATTGAAATGAGGGAAAATGTCAAACAACTTTGTGGACCTCGAGTTAGCATCAGGTTCAAAGTACAGCCTTTCCACAAAGGATGTCCAGCATCAATGAGAATGAGTGGATACAGGGGCAGTATGGTAACTGGCGACTGTAAATCAAAATGTACCTTGGGTATTGTGCTTGGATATAGAAACTTACTTTCCTTAACCCTGTAAAAATCTGAAGTTTAGGCTTCTGCCATTTCTGTAGGTTCTTCCCCACAGACAATGGGAAGATAGTGCCACATTTTGAAGATGATTCATGCATCTGTCTTATGTTTTAAGTTAGGCTTGTATTATGTTCTTTGTATATTTCATACTCCATGGGTCACAGAGAGCCTGGGCAACTAGATGTTTACATTTTGGGAGGTAAAATTACATAGGAAGAATTTCACCTTTGTTCTTCTCTTGAGTATGAGAAAGCAGAAACCTAAAGCCTATCATACATGCTGGATTTATGCCAAAACTGGCTGAGGAATAATCTGTATTAGTTCTGCATGCAGTTGTAGCCCTGCCTAAGAGCCTACAGGAAAAGATCTCTTTGCAATGGATGCACAGCTTTTGGAGAGGTTAATGTCCAGATAATTCTGTGTTTGGGAGGAGGGAACTTGCTGTGAGCACCCATGCAGCTAAATACTAAACAATGGACCTTCCTCAGTCTCACTCTTCAAACCCTGCATATCTGGGCAAATCTTTGCAGAATTCTCCACTATGCTAGATATTAAACTATGATGCCACAAGATGCCTTTGCCATCTGTGAGTGAATAAGTCATACTGAAGTCTCCTTCCCCAATATGTGCCTGTTGGTTACTTTTGTACAGTAGCAATACACTCTGAAATTATGCCAGTTTATTTTAATTACTCCAGCTTATTATTCAGACCACTCTCTGAAGGAAGGCAATTATCTGCAGATACAAATGCAATATTGTAGTAGATGAACCATCTGTGCTTAAAACAGTAAGAACAATATTAATCATATTATGAGATATTACAATTTCTACATTCTTGGATCAAGAGGAGAGACAAAATTAAATTTATTTCTGTATAAATATGTAATCTTGATTTAGTAAGTAGATAGGAAATATCTTATTTTTAAAATCATCATTTGAAATGCATTTTTTTCCCTAAAATGCAAATTTTTTGTCTTAAAATTGATCAGAAATTGTTTGGAGGCACCTTTCCTGGCAAGTATAAGAACAACTTAATTGGCACTACCTCAACATCTGCTACTCTGTTGTACGTACCTTCTCTTCCAAGAAAAGGAATATATGGGCATGGTTGTGAGGGATTTTTCTACACCTATTTAATAAAACAATGTGATCCACTGTTATTTATGAATTTATTCTGTTGAGAATGGAACAAATCCTCCCTTTGCAGAAAGAGAAAAGGTAGAGATGAAAAGAAAGCCAAACCAAGCTTTTGAGTGTTCCCTGAGTGCTTCAGATCTGTATACTCCAAGAATATTTATTGATGACTTAGTAGGCTGGAGAGAATTCCTGGAAAAGAGGGAGAGAAAATTAAAATTTGAGATCTCACCATTTCATATGTCCAAATGTGCCAATGATGCATTAACAATTTATAGCAAAAATTATTACTTCTTATGAATCAAATTAATTCTTGCCCCCTCAGGCAATAAAAAATATCAGATGTTATCCTTTCTTTCTTCAGACTAATAGGAAATCATGTCTAGATATCAAGGGGCCCTATTTTGCCTCCCAATGAGTGTATCTTATATATAATGTGGTACAGAAATAAACAAAAAAATAGATACAAAAATCTAGAAGCAAAAAAGGAAAAAAAAAATTCTTCATGTTATTACACTTAAGCACTTCATCCACCTTAGGTCATGTAAGTGATGTGGTTAAGCTCAGAAGATTGTTCCAGAAGTCCTTTTAAAAATATACTGGTTTGTGTCTAATTATTAAAAAAATTTAAAAAGAAAAAAAAAGAAAATTACAGCCTAGTACAATTTGGGAATATTGTTTTCAAGTGTATCTTGTGCAATACACTGCTCTGCATCTTGGGAATCTGATGCATCGTGGTAAATTTGAGTTGTGCATATATCTGTGTTAGTACCACATAGAATAAAAAGCATATGCCCCCATCAGTAGGATTCTTTTGGTCAAATACTTACCAAAGTTAATCAGACTGGAGGAGTAATTTAGGTGAAAAAATTACATGTCAGAGTGTTTGAAAGGATAAATGAACTGTCCAATCCAATTCAATATCTTACCTAGACTTCTGTGAGGATGCACCAAAGCCCTTTTTTCAAAAGCCTTTACAGAATGAGGGAATGGATGACAGGGACCTGCTGGTGGCAGGAGCAGCGATGGGAATGGTTTTACTGCTGCTCTCAGTTGGTGTCAGACTATTGGTGCCACTCTGTGCATTGTACCAGCACTTGTGAAGTCAGGATTTGACTGTTGAAGAATCAAGGAGAGGATTAAAGGAACTGTTAAACGGGATGTCCCACCAGGAAAGAATAATTATGGTATCTGGTATTTGACATCATTGTAAATGTTTTTTGTTTCATTAGCATGGGTTCATGGCCCTGACATCACTGATAATATCTATTTACCTTTGCTTTCCCTCTTTTTTTTTTTTTTTTTTTTTTTGGTTACTTTAGTGCTGTTGCAAGTAAAGAAATAAAGTAACATTTTATTCCTTTTGTTAGTGTGCTCAGGCAATTAGGGAGCTATATTAGACTACTGTGAGTTCCTGTAGTTTTCTGTGGTTATGATCAACCTTAGCAAAATGAAAATTGTGCTTGCAGGTGAAACAACACCTAAAAGAAGCCACCGAAAAGGAGAGAGAAAGTAATTTAACTGACTAATTAAGAGCCCAATCTGTATCTGATGGGGCTATACTTACCTCAGAAGCACTTAGCCTTTCTGGGTTTGTCCACTTAAGAGTACATTGTAACATATTCTGCATAGAATTATATACACCAGGGGATTTATTCAGCTGAAGTACCCACATTTCTTATATCTTCTAGGAACATGGCCCTCATTATGCCCCTTGAGTATATAATTATCTTGGAAATGCTATACACCTCGGTGCATTTTATGATCTCCTTAAAATATTATATTTACTCTTTTCCTCTAAAGCCCCAGGAAGACAAAAAGTTAGAAACAGAATGATTAAGGTATCTTGTTACAAACCTAGGGATTTGAGTTTCAGCCCACTAGAACTTATGTGAAGAGCTTCCTTCAGCTGGCAATGTTTTAAATGAGAATTTCATCTCCTTTCTCAGGGAAATGGTTAACATTGGGTCTAATGGGTTGTTCTGACCTTTTGCACAGGGTCAACCCACAAAAGAAATTGTCTTGCTTCTACCATAATAACCCAGAAAACTACTTGAGCTTCCTGGAGACTTTTTACCTGATATTATTCAGAGCAAAATCAACAACAAATGTATTATTCAAATTTTGTCTGATCCCATCCATGGCTGTTAAAAGACAATGAAGGTGCTGTCCAATATATTGTGGGGAGGGGGGTTGATCAAGCCCTTGCAGGTTTTATTTTCTGCCTTCACATACGAAAAAGATCTTGTGCCATCCTCTATTCCCTTTATTTTTTTGAGAGAGCTGTACTTGCGTTCCCCTATGAAAAGATACTCTTCAGACATTCTTATCCAAATTTTTAATCTATACATAGGCATATTTTTCAAACAACTCAGAAGATCCTATTTCCACGGCCTAAATTAGTATGCTTCAATGTTTTGCTGGGCAATGATATAGAGTATTCTGTCAGATCTTAAACAAATAAAATTATCATATGCCAGAAAACCAGGAAAAAAAATCCAGTAGTTTCTAGCATTCAGATTTTCTTTATGGGTAAAGCCTTATGACCCTAAAAAATAACAACAGAAGAATTTGCTCAGAAAAAAGACCCCACCTGTGACTGGTACAAGTGAAACTAATGAAGAAATACAGTACTAGAGCAAACATTTCTCAGAATATTCTTCTGCTCCCCAAAAATGTTCAGTTTAATGTTTGAGATTCCCCAATAGATTTCAGATCCACTAGAGTGGATGCACTTAACAGAACAGATTTCTGCACAGTGCTACCAATGGGACTTCTTTGCATCCATTACTAGTGTTATATTTTTTTTTCTCTTTTTTTTTCAGTGCAGAAGCATCAAACTAGCACACCAACACTATCACAAGATCTGAGGCAAGTCATTATTTCCTGGCAAGGTGGGCAAAACAAAACAAGGGTAAAACTCTACTCCTGTTTTCGCTCTACATTTGGATTTTTTTTTCTGTTTTGTGTTATTTTTAAAGGTAATTTTAATTTCCTCCAGCTGTAAATCTATCATGACTTGCATTTAAATGATTACAGTTTTATTCTGTGCTCATTTGACAAACTGGAAAACTTCAGCAATTTACAGCAGAGTTCCACTCTTGCACAACACTTACTACAGAAGCTTCATGTAGTTACTCCAGATTTACAACAGGTGGGCACAGAAAAAACATGATTCCATCTCCTACAATTATTTTCATGCCACTTGGATTTACTATCTGCTAAACAGAGGTATCTTATAGGTATTTACTTCCTACTGTTCATGTGCCTCTCTTACCAGCACATGGATGGTCAGTCACAATAGGATTTTTGTAGTTAAACTAGTTGCCAATTGTAATTTATGAAAATGAAGTTGTTCACATGTAATGGTAGAACATCAAACCATTCAGGTTTTGTTCAGTGCTTTTAATCTTTTTAAGCATCTCTCATTCTTATTCTTTTCTTGCCTTCTGTAAATACTGGGTTTGTGCTGATTGACAGTGAGAGTGGCTGCGTGGGGCTGGGCTGCTGGCTGGGATTAAACCGCAAGTCCTTTGCACTTCGCAGTTAACTCCTTTTAATTGTTGTAGAATCTTGTATGCTTTGCACCTATTTCTAAATCTCCCCACGTTTTGTAGCCATTTTGTCTTTGCAGTACCAGCAACAAGTTAGTGGAGTTTCTGTGTGATTGACATGGAGGCTGTATATATCAGATACCAGCAGGAATTATCAATTGACATGATAACACAATCAAGGTGATCCATCTCCCAAAGAGATGTGCTGTACCTGTTGAGATCTTATGTGAGATTAAAAGTGAACACTGACAGCTCTATGATTTAACCTCTTTTAAAAAAATGATATTGAGGGACTCATTTTGTGTTTCTTACAAATAATCTTCTGGTTGTTTTCACAGTTTATCTTTTGCATCTGAAAGTATTATTATTCCAGGGTCAGTCTCAAGTGTAATTCTTTGGTCTGTCCAGTTCATGTCATACTAGATCCAAGCCAGAATTTTTACTTCTGCTGATAGCTGTGGCTAAGGCTGGACATTTTCCAGGGCTTTACTGCCACATCCTTTTCCAAATTGTCCTGTTTGTTTCTCATTGTCATCACTTTATATTTTTATTTGTATTTTACTTTATCGTGCCCATATGGATATTTTCTTTCTGGGAATTTCCATCCACTGAATATTTATGTGTAAATGTGCTTTTCCATATCTCATTACCTGCATTTGGTCAAGGTGAAGCCTGTGCTGATCCCTGCTCATTTTTTTATCTTGTCTTTCCCACTGTATAATTTTCCCTTTCTCAATGGTGTTTGCAAAACATCTCAGTTCAGTTGGATTCACAGACTTTAATTAATGTCCTATTTTTGTCTTCTTCAAGACCATTAATAATGCTGTTAAGAAAAAGCAGGCCTAAGACCAGTGTCTCCCTCCTGCTGAATAGAGTGTCTCATCTTACTGCATGATTACCTCCTGTTTATGATCCTTTAGCCAGTTCTCAGTCAATATGACATTGTTCCTTTCTGAGCTGTGGTATGAATGGTTGTGATTCAAATTTTAAACAATTCCTGGAAGAAGATAAAACAAAGGCTAATAAAAATATACATAAACATTGTTACTGCTTTTTTTTATTGCAGGCTTGTGTAAGTCTTATGAAAGAAGTTTATTATCAGTTTTTCTAAGCAGTCTTCTATATTGAAGTCCTGTCTCTAGAGTTGTTGCACTGGATTCATGCCCTTGTAATGAAAGCAGTGGCGAAGCTGGTACAAATAAACAGAACTGCTCTTGGCAAATGTAAAGCAAACCTGAGTCAGGAGCCAAAAACACAGCTGGTATTATTTGTTATAGCTCTACTGAAATTAATAATTTTAGGTCATTATTTTTACATTGGGGAAAATTAAGCATTGGAATGACCCAGTATGGCATTTGGAAGACTTTTATTTGTGTACCTTTTCATCAGAACAAGGTATGTTATTTGCATATATTTTCTGAAGGTGTAGCTCAACTAAAAACTATGGGTCTAGTGGAAATCATGGAATCATGGAACACCATGTTGAAAAGGGAACTTAAGGATATTTTGTCCAACCTTTCTTGGCAAAATCATGGTCTAGCCAAGACGTCCCAGCACCCTGTGCAAATGAATCTTAAAAGTGTCCAATGACAGGGATTCTATCGTTTCCCTGGGGAAATTATTCCAATGGCTGACTGTTCTCATAGTGAAAAATTCTCCTCTTGTGTCTTACCAGAATCCTTCCAGGAATAATTTGTACCCTCTGCCCCTCACCTTTTCCATGTGACTCCTTGTAAAATAGTAGTCTGCATCTTCTTCCTAGCCACCCTTTAAGCAGTGGAATATGGTGATATTGTTTTTCTTCAGCCTTTTTTCTCAAGGCTGAATAAACCCAGTTCTCTCATCCTTTTCTCACACGGCAGCTTCCCAATCCCTTGCTCATCTTTTTGGCCTTTCCCTGGACCTGCTCCAGACTGTCTGGCCTTACAAATGCATAAGGGCCTTCAGCTCGTACTCTGCAGGTGAACAGCCAAGATTAACGTTCATGATTATTTTTTTACCTTGTAATCTGACAAGTTTATGTTTGACACCAAATAATGTTAGTATGTAAAATCTTCTTCATGAATAGAATACACGCACATAATTAAAGTATGTTTTTCTTATATTACTGTATTTCTTTTCCAAGATTATTTAGATCATAAGTAGTAAAGGCAGTATAATAAGTAAGGTCACGTGGGGAATAATATGAAACAGCCTTTTCCTTGCTAGGCTCTCTCAGTTTTGGGGAATCACATTTCAAAACATTGATTCAGCCATTGCAGGTTTATTGAAGCAGAACAAAATTTGGGTACCATTTCAGATTTGTTTATAACTGCATGCACAAGAGTCATTCTCTGTCCCTGGGTTACAGAAATGGAGGAGATTAATAGGATTGTTCTCCCCAAGAAAACCTGACAGCAGAAGGCTAAAACATGGCTTTCTTGAGAAAGGTCAAAGTGGAGGAAAATTTGGAGACTTAGCAGAGCACAGCACCTAATTCAGTTCATATGAAATTACCTGTTTGACTCGAAACCCAGCTTCTAAGTGCAGCACTGCACCTGGCCTGCTAAGCCCTGAGGGCTGCCGTTGTCCTGTACAAGGATTTGAATGGACTCTTACACTCTTAACCCCAGGGCTACAAAAGTAGATCTTATTTATTTATTTATTTATACCATTTAGCAGCACAGCTCTACCAATAGTGCCCTCTCATCTGAATAGGGTAAAGTAGCCTTTGTCCTGGGATGGAGGAGAACCTTATTAAAAAAAAGGAAGGCTTGCTGCTGTGCTTTGCTGTGCCTATCACAGCTGTGGGAATTCCTTACTTCTTGGACAGTGTAAACTGCAGGTCACAGTGTGGGCCAAGAGGAGTCTTTGCTCAATTTTCCAAAAACACAGCCAGGCCCAGAAAGAGCATGGTTGTGACTGACACCATCAATGCCTGCAGAGATTTGGTTGTCCTGAATTTTTAATACAGAGGGGTTATTTGTACATTGATTAGACATGCAGGTCTGTGCTCAGAGCATAGCAAGGGCTGCTTTGAACCCATCAAGTTTTTCCTTCACAGCTTTGCAGAATCCCAGGAATACTGGGGGAGGGTTTCTTTTTCTCTTTTTTTCTTGTAATGTAGGATGAAAAATGATGAGGTAATTTGCCAGCCTTTATGCAACTGGCAGATGGGTTATATTAATATCATAAGAACATATTGTTCCCCATGCCTGCTTGAAAAGAGAAATACTATATCAGGCCTACATTCAGCAAAGTTCCAAGGAACGTCCCTGTATTTATTCCTCCTTAGCAAAGTAATAATATGTTATGTACATATCTGATTTAATTGAAATAGACATTTTCACTGGTTTACCTCTGGGCTAAGGCATTAGCAACATGAGAAAGTTGATATTCTTATCCCAGTATTTTGGTTCTGATTGTTTAATAACATTCTCTGACCCAGCATGACCAAGTGTTACACACAGCTTTCCTAGAGTAACTACAACACTGCATTGATATTTGAGTACACAAAAGATTGTGAATAAGAGCCAGGGCTTGTCAGGATGTGGAATACAATTTCAGTTGCTGAACTGGGATCTAAAGTATGTCTGTAAGAAATCCAATAAGGCTGAATATTTCATACATTGAGATCCCAAACCACTGTGAACATCATCTTGATTCTGTTGATTATACAAAGTTACTGTATAGATGTCATTTCTGTACACTGTCCCTCCACACTTCACATTAAGGTGAGGGTTGTAAGTAGAGAAATCTTAAATTCAGAATAGATATACATGTTGGTATGCAGTTAATGAACTGTCTGACACATCAGTAGCTTTTGCATAACTACTGTACTATATAGGCACCTCTGGTATTTTCTACAGGTATAGTTATATTCATATATATATACTAAAAGCTCTAAGGTGCCTGTAACATGCCTTGATAGTATATTGTTACTGCAGACACTCACTTTTACTGTTCAGAGAGACTCAGAACTCTGCAGATGATGAAACTGCTTCTTATTCTCTTGACAGGGATCTGAAGAATATTTCTCCTTCTCTTCAAGCACTTTGCCCAAACAGAGCAAGCGAGATTTCTTCTTTCATCTAAAAACCATACTGCCAATAGGGAAAGTACAAAAGGGAGTATTCCTGATTAGATTGTATCTTCTTTAGTTCTACTTCCACTTGTGCAGCAGCAACAACACTTCTAAGCTTTGAACAAACTGCATTAAAATTAAAACTATTTCATTAAAAAATCTGTTCCATTTCAACAAACCTGGTCAGGACACAGATAAGGACTGGGGGAAGGGAAGAGCCTTTTTTTTATCTGCTGAGAATGTCTTGGATAGAAAGCATTATTTGTATTGCAAGATGACAATTGAACAAAAAAAACCAAAAAAAAAACCCACAAACAGAAGCACAGGAGTTGTTCTCTCATTTTCTATATTTTATTCTGAAGAGAGGGATTTAACTGTGATAACAGGCCAATTCCAGGGGATTAACAACCTGTACCTTTAGCCAATCTGTTCACACAGTCTCTGCATTCTGTCCAGCTCTGTAATTCTGGCTTGCAAAATGGATTGAAGGAAGTTAAAAAGAAAACTGGCTATTAAAATCAGCTATTGGTCTGATTCTTCAAATTGATCTGCATGGGACATTAATATTTTTTTATTATTATTTATGCATGATGTTAGAGCACGGAAAGGCTTTGTCTTGATTATCTCATGCACATGTATTGACATATAATCAAAAAGACAGTGCTTGAAAACTTTTGGGTTGAATCAAAGACCTGTTGTGGTTATCTCATAACCATGGGACTCAAATATACAATGAAGTGCTGATTTTTGAAAATTTAGGGTTCTTTCCCTCCAAATAAAACAGTGAAACAGAAAAGTAGGTAGCTGCATGTTGTGATTTGATTGCTCCTGCCTTTAGGAGACAGCTAACCTTTCAGAGGCTGGGACTGTGGAGAATATATTCATCAGGGAGGGGAAGAGAACTGATGGATTTACTAGTATCTCCTTTCTATTTTATTACCAAAACAAATAGCTGTCTTTTTGATATACAATTCCAGAGGTTGGCTCGTAGAACATGGAAGGTAAAACACTGTCAGGATTGAAATACCGTCATTTTTGACTTTAGCAAGGCCAAGATTTTGATCCAGCATAGGTTTCAGTGTTTTAGCTTTTATATTGAAAGGCTGTGTTGTCTCTTCATATAGTTTTGTTGTTTGGGCTTTTTTGTAAAAAATCATGCCCCCCCCCCCCCTTACCTTTTAAACGTATGATGATAACTTATGATGAACTTATGATAAGTACTTTTGAACTTATTTCAACCAAATAGATCAGGCAGACAGGTCTTTCTGCGAAAACTTCCCTGAAGCTATCACATGCCTAGAGGACAAGTTTTTAAACAGTGCTTCTAATTGCAGAAATCCAGTTTTGTCCTTTATCTGTTTCAAAAGAAGCCAGTAAACAACTGTATATTGGACACTGTGGACCACTGTATACAAATTTGCTTGCCTCCTTCTGTTGACACATGTAACACTTACTTAGTTTATAATAGATTTTTCAAACCAGGAAAAGTCTATGGTGAAGAGGACAACATACTGCAAACAGTAAAAAAAGAAAAAAAATAAATGCAGGGAGATCCATCCACAATTCCTGGTGGACTTCACCCTTTGAGGCTTTGTTGCTTAATAGAATAAGGAGCCCTAACCAACGTGATCTGTAAATCTGTGGGAGCAGCCTCTGCTAAGGGAGATTTCTGCCAGCACCAGCACAGGGAGTGGAAAGGCGCCACTAGCAGACAAGAGTAGATGTTGAGGAGAAAATATTCTGAGACATGACCCTCTTGTGTGCCTTATACCTGTGGGGACACAGCAACATTCAAGTAGGAGGCAGGTCTGTGGTCCAGCCCTTGTGCTAACACACTTGAATCCTTTCTGGCCAATGAAATATGAGTAGAGAGAGCTGCAGTGGCTGCACTGGAGGGCTGGGTAGTGCAGATGCCAGGAGTGTAGAGGCTAAAGCTGAAATTCTTTTTCTGCAGGAGGAAGTGTTAGTACATGCATGTTCTCACATTCCCAGCTTACTCTTAGAACTTGTGAGGAACAGGTTATTGCAGGCACCTTGGCAGTAGCTGATGGTGCAGTTTGTGTCCTTTCAAAGAGGGATCCAAGGATCTCCATCACCTCTGGGTGACCCTTTATCTACGCAACTGCATGACAAAAAGGGACATGGACATGTCCCTCGGAAATACTTTATACGCTGGTGTCCAAACTGCTAAATAGGTGTGGAAAATGTGGGCTAGCCTGATTTTCTGCTCAAAGGAGTGCCTCCCACTCACTCACAGGGCTCCAATAGGGCTCCAATAATATAAAGTTTTACACAGTTAGCCCCTTAGCTCCTTTACTAATACTTAATACTAAAAATTCAGGATCTGTGAATTCTGTGTATGCTATAGGGCTTGAGGGCTATGACAGTGAGATTTAGGCACACATTTCCTCTGGTAAATCTAATCTATGGCCTTCCTTCCAGACTGTTGATTGCTAGAGTGGAGCATATCCTTGTGCAGCTTAAATCACTATTCACTTTCTTGGCTGTGGTAGGATGTTAAATACTCACACATACTGTGAAAAGATTAACACTTATTCAGATGTAAGGTGGCAAAAGAGCTGTTGGTTCTTGAAGATTCTGTAGCAGCTGCCACGAATCTGGAAAAGTTCCTCCAGGTAAAAGCACAACCCAATCTACTGTCTCATTTCTGGGCTTCCTCAGTCAACTGGGACTAATTAAGATAACTGGGCTATAAAATGGCAGTGAAAAGCATTTCCTGGCTCTTCTGGGTAGCTGATTTGCTGGGGTGGATTTTGATGCATTATGAGCGGTGAGAGAAATGGAGCATGTTAATGCTACTGGCCAGGGAGAAGGGGAAGTTGTGGAATTCAGTGCTCTGCTAGAAACTTGCCCTCTTAATGAGGTGATCAAAAAATGCCAATTCCCCAAAGCTAGCACATATTTTTGTATAGTATCTTTATTTTTATAGGGCATGGGGATAGCTATTTTTCCACTTTCTCTGACAGCAGGCTGACCAAATACTACTCAGAGGAGTACTGTGGCTGCACTAGGCTTTCCTCTATCCTTTGGCTGTACAGTTCTCAATTAGCTTTTAAGTTGCATTATAGATCTGCTAACAGTTGTGCAGTTAAATCATTAATTACCTTCAAAGTCAGTTGGGAACTCAATTTCACTTTGGTTTGCAGTTTGTGCTCCACAGTAGATTACTTAGGAAATCCATAAACATCTTCACACAGTATAATTTAAAGAAGTTAATGATGAGGAAGTTCAGACAATTTTATCACAAAACAATTTTTAGTTAGGCATGTGAAATAGTGTTTATGAGGAAGAGGGTTTATCTATGCAAATATCAGCCATGTTAGCAAATGGAATGAAAAATTATGTGAGGTTGTGGATTTTTTCCCCCCGATGAGTAAGAAAACTATTATTGTTGTTATTATTTTTATTTCTGTCCAAAAGATTAAGGGAGAAATAAAGATTCAGAGAATTAACTAGATTGGGGGTCAAAACATCTGAGATTACTTCTAGCTCTGTTTCTGACCTGCATCTAAGTAAGTCTCTGGGCTTCTGAGTTGTGGTTTATTTTTCACCCATTATCTACTTAAAGTAGAAAATCTTCAGCACAATCTGTTGTCAATATATTTACACCTACTTCAGTACAGCCCTAATTTCAATTTGCATGCTTAAGAAATACTCTGTTACTACTAATAGATTCACACGCAAATGCAGCAAAGCTTTTAGGTGTGTTGTGGGTTTTGTCTTGGGATGAAGACAAAGGTTTCTAGTGCAAGCTTTTCAAAGCCTGTTGATTTTCTAATTAATCTGATTACTCAAGTGTGTTTCAAGGCTGCCTTAGTCCAAACATGATTTGCTTTGGGTATGGAGGCCTGGACTTGTTTCTCCAGGCAGAAAAGAAAGCTATCTGTAGACACTGTTATCGCCCTGTCTTGATTGTAAGAATAACATCAGAGAGAAGCAGAGATATTTTTATAGTGCCTGATGGTCATTTATCAGGGAGCAGGAGTTCCAAGAGGGGTCTGGTATTAAAATATGTGTTCTAGCATAAGAAGAAACACCCATAAGCTAACTATTTTCTGAGATTTGATAAGGCGCTAATACTGGAGGTGTAAAGTGTTTAAAATTAAAGTTGTTCACTTTGCCATGTGTTCCCAGATTGGGCCAGTCTTACCTTTCCTTTCCAAACAGAGTGAAAGCCAACCTATTTTGCTGTGCTAGTGACAGGAAAGTAGTTATGGAACAATTGTTTTTCTCATAACTTATAAAACTGAAGAGGAGATCAGAATTGAGAAACTGGTGTGTAAAAATGGGAGTTGGATTCCAGTGAATGGAAATGCTCTCCCTCATCCATGAGGAGATAATTGAGACTGCTACAGAATCTGCCCCCTCAATTCAAAAGGAAAATAGAAGATCCTGGGTTGAAAACAATAGGAAGAGAAAGAGAATGACAGGCTGGGTTATATTGAATGGCTCTAGACAAGCTGACAGGATTCTGACTATCTCCTTTTATGGATCTGAGATTTATTCAGATGAAGGTTGAACAGTTAACAGCATAGAGCTTCAAATACAATAGAAGGTGTATAAAATTGAATGAAAACACAGAAGCTTAACAGAGGACTTTTCTTCCTCTAATGTGATGCTATTTTGCATTTGACTCCCCACTGTTCCCTGGGAAAGGCCAGCATGCAAAATGTTCTTTGTATTCCTTCATTAATAATTTGCCTCCATTATGTCAAGCTGTCTTGTTCCTCTTGTGCAGTAAGAGGGTAAAAGAGCTCTATTTTGTAATTATAATCATTTAACTAACATGATAAGAAGGAAATGTTTTGTTAGCAGTGCAGAATTTTCTTAGTCTTCTACAGTACAGTTTTAGCTGTGACTAGACAGTTGACTGATCTATAAACAATTGAGGTGGGCTGACTGTGGCTGGACACCAGGTGCCACAAAAGCTACTATATTCCTGCTCTCCTCAGCTGGACAGGGAGAGGAAATGTAACAAAAGGTTTGTGAGTTGAGATAAAGAGAGATTCACCAGTTACCACAAAACAGACATGACTTGGGTAAAATTAATTGAATTTGTTGCTAATCAAATCAGATGAGGATAATGGGAAAAAAAAATCAAATCTTTAAATACCTTTTTCCCATTCCTGCCTTCTTCCTGGGCACAGCTTCACTCACAACTTTCTCTCCCTCTCCCCCAGCAGGATGGAGGAGAGGGGCTGCAACCAGTTTATCACACACTGTCCCTGCTGCTCCATTCACCCCAGGGCAGGGCCCTCACACTTACCCAGCTTCAGTGTGGGTCATCCCTATAGCCCTCCTGCCAGCAAAACTTTGCCATGAAAACCGATTACAATGAGCCATTAGACATGACTAGAGAGAGCAGAAATACATTTTACAGAAACACCAAAAAAATGCACATTTCTTCACACAATTTTTTTATTTAAAAAGCAGACATTCCAGTACAGAATAGTACTGAAAAAAAGTGAAAAGCTGAAATGTTTTATTAATATTTTGAGGTTTAATCCTTTATTCTCTGTAAATGTTTCTTGGCAAAAATAGTGTCAGTATCAGTGTTTTGGTAACATCAGCAATCTACAGGATGTTATCTGATTTGTTTTACCTCCTATTTGCAGCTACTTTTTCCTTTGTTCTACATTTAGGAAAGTTGGCGTGAAATTTAAATATTTGCAAAAATGTATCTATTCTGTCTGCCCAACCAGCTCCAGGATCATCATTACCTCTTTTCCTAAAGGTTGAATGGAACTGCTGCATGTCAAATTGCAGCCAAAATGCAGAGGTGGTAGGCGCCCCTCTGACTACACCAATGGCTGCACTTCTTGCACACTCCTGAGGATCTGCTGTGAATCCTGTCATCTTCCAAAAAGTCTTGTTAAATCTGTGTGATCTGTTACATTTTTGACCACTGCTTTTGTTATTTCAGTGTCTTGTGCTCAGCCTTGTGTGGTATCCCGTGGTGCACTGTGCTGGCAGAGCTGGCCTGCCTGGTGCTTGAGGGCTGTATGGGCTTGTGACCTGTGTGGACTCCTGATGTGTGAGGGTGGGCTCACCATGGGCATGTTTCTGCTTGCTCTGAAAAGAGAGGGAAGCACACACACTGCAGTTAAAAAAACTTCTAGGAAAGGGAATTGTACACAGTTTCCTGAAATCTTTATTAAAGGGTGTCTTAACACAATACACCAAGTACAAAAGCAGCTTTATGTTCCATGTGGCAAATATATCTGAGATACATTTAAAATACTGGCTTTGCATTTTTTTTTTCTGTTTGTTTGTTTCATTTTTTTTTTCCTGGAGATAAGTTAGAGAAATTTAGTATTAAAAGAAAAGCTCAAGAAGGTAAATTCACTCTGTACTGGATCTCTTAAACAAACAAGTCATTCTTTCCCAAGGAGGATTTTCTATCTGAATTGTTCCCTCTTGTTGATGAAGACTATCTGTAGAATTTGGCTCTCCTGCAAGTATAACCATGAATAATGCATGTTGACTAGGAAAGAATGGACAGCAAATAACAACAGGAAACAAATACCACACTTTGCAGAACAAATTTCCAGGTGCACAATAATTCCTTCTAAAATCTGTGAACCTCGTGGGATTCTCATATATTTTCATGAACACCTGCAAGCAATAAATATCCTGATGCCGCATATTGCAGCTGAATTTGCTGCCTTCATTTGTGCGTGGGAGAAATCATATCCGTATATCTCATCTATCTCCTGTGTCAAGCTCCTCTGCTCTGCTTCACTGTGCTGCACCACAGTGTAAATAGTGGGAGAGTTTGCAGCTACCTCACGCAATGAATAGCTTCTTGTGGGGATCCTGTTTGCAGGCAGGTAAAGAATTGCCACAGGACCTGATTAAGTTTGCAGGGAGTACCTGACATTTTGTTGATAAGGACCTGCTAAGGGACCAGTCTTTTCTCCTGTCTCCTGTTCAGGTGTCCCACATCCAGCTGGTGGAAGGAAGGGTGATGTTGGTGAGGCTTTTCTTGTGTTTACCCTGCAGTGAGGATTTATTCCACCAGCTACTGTAATTTCTAACTCTCTGACAATTCTACAAAGTCTTATATTGAGGTAACATTGATAAGGCCTCGACAGCAGTGGCTCTAGGAGATAAGACTCACCAGCAGATAAACGCGGATATTGCTGCATTTATGGACAGAACCCCAGCATTGAAATAATGTGGAGGACATCACACAGGCCTTCACTATGAAAAGCTGAAGTAATTTGTGATATATTGGTTTTAGTTGATGCATTTGCAACAAGTGCTGTGATTTTATTTTTCAGTTGAAAACAGTATTGAACTAAAAAAAAATAAAAAAAACCCCAACAATTGAAAATTGAAAAAACAGAGTAACTCTAAACTTGGGCTTGGGAAAGTCAGAGAAACACTTTTCAGGACCACTGATGTTGGCAACTGAGGGAAGGGAGTCATCATCATCAGATCAGTATGTAATTCAACTCAAACAATGACATTTGATTGATAGGAAATCACTTCTTTTAGTGTTTCCTCATTTTGAACTTCTTTATTCGTGTATTCAACTGAGACAATGAGAATACAACTCTTTACATGTCTCAGGTGCAGCAACAGAAATGAAATATAAGTAAAGCCCATTGGTTTTTATTTCAAGAACATTGAAATAAAGTCAAGAGAACCTCAAAGGTTGTGTACCTGCAAGCAATGGATCCATTCCCCATGGAATGATCAGAAAACCATGTGAATCCCAGGAGATTTCCACCCTCTGTGGACTAGTCTAAGATCTAGAAACATTTTGTACCTTTCAGTGTTTATGTGTTACAATGGAATTTGGACACAGCAGCACTATTTCACAGACTTGAGGAACAGGACAATATATGCTAACCATTTCTTCTGTATTCACCTTATCCTGGCCCTTCACTCCAGGAAAAAAAAAAAAGGAAGCTGTTTCACTCAGTCCTGCTGGAATTCTCATTCCCTGCACCCCGAGATAGATCAATGCCTCAACTGTCACTGTAAGAAACATTTCCCAAAAGAATTTCTGGGCTTGAAATTCACCTTTGTGCCAAGGGGTATTTTCACGTCAAAGCCAGTGGGTCAAATTGGCCCTTGTGACAGATGCAAATATATTGTGCTGTGTGGGTTTTTTCAATATACACTCAACAAAGAATGCATGCACTTTGACAGTGAAGAGACTTTATAATCTGTAAATGGAAAACCTGGAGATCATTAATTAGGCTTCAAACAACGAGAAGGTGAGACAGCCTGTGGCTGTATGTTTTAGAACCAAGGCTTGTTGCTAAAATAAGTTGCATATTCTGCATATTTTACAGCTAAGAAAGCACTATGCAAATGGTATAAGACTAAGGAAGAGAACATAACTTCATCCTGCTTTGCAATACTATTCCTTAGCCTGATTTTCCACATTGAGAGAGAAGTTACATATTATTGCAAGAAAGGAAAACACACCCAGATGTGAGATAAGAAAAGTCTTTAAAAAATTGAGCTGTTATTCTGTGATCGTGCCTAGCTTTCCACCTATCCACCTTTTTGAAGCCTAGTCTTGTTGTTTCATGTAAAAAGGCTTACCTGTACAGACAGTCTCAAATCTGAGCCGTGGGGGTGGAGAGGAGAGGGTTTTATCTGTTATCCATTCTTTGTGGCTGTCAGTCACAGAAAAAACTGGCCATGAGGACCTACTCCTAGGAGACTTTATTACAGTTTTTCAATATATAAAGAAGGCTTATAAGAAAAAGAGAGAAAGACTTTTTACCAGTGTCTGCAGTGACAGGACATGGGGAAGAGGCTTCAAAACGAAACTGGGTAGACTTAGATTGGATGTAAGGGAGAAATTCTTCACTCTGTGGGTAGTAGATACTGGAACATGTTACCCAGAGAAGTTGTGGAGACCCCATCCCTGGAATCATTCAAGGCCAGGTTGGATGGAACTTTAAACAGGCTCTCCTTTTGTAAGATGTCCCTGCCCATTGCAAAGGAGTTGAACTAGCTGATCTTTAAATGCCTTTTCCAACTCAAACCATGCTGTGATTCCATGATTCACCTGCTGTGCGGGACACCTGGGTGCTGTATTGAGGGAAAACAGCCTTCTGCAGAAAGAAGCAACAGCCTCTCTAGGTGGAGATGAGAGGAGAAAGTGGCAACTTGTTCTTAGTTTGAAGTTATTCAGTGACACATTGTCCCTTAGTCCTATTGATTCAGTAGTTGGAGTCTGCTCCTGTCTTAGGACACTAGTAGTTAAGAGAGAAGGAGTAGTATCTGGAATAAACAAAGCTAAGGTGGAAAAAAGAAGATGCCTGGCAATGCTCACAGACTAATAATGTCTAAGTCTGCAAGCATACTTTGCACCAGAGCAGTGATGCCCAAGATTTTGAAACTTCATTTTCCATTCTTCTTTGGACAGATAAGGCAGCAATTGTGCAGGTGAGATGGATTTCTCAGAAATGAGAAAAAAGGGTTGTCACTAATAGGGAGGACAGCAGGGTAGAAGGGCATGAGGATAAAAAATTATCTTCACAGAGAAAATAAAACCAGAGTTCAGAAACACCATTCTGGGTGACTTCTGAGTAAATAAGTTTCAGTAAACCCAGCCTTAGCTTCAATACACATGAGCCACTGGTTCCAGAGCAGGATGCAGCACCCTGTCTACCTTCTAGATAAGTGCCTACGTCACCCCCATGACACTGAAGTGCAACAAAAACTGGAAGGAGGCAGGTGTATAGCGAGCAAGGCTGGTAAAGATTGGATTTTCCCTTATGACTGAAATGGGATGAGAAAACCCTAATGATCTACAGGTGCAGCCCTGGGGCCTCAGCTAAGCTGGTGGATGCCCAGGACAAGGAGCTTCTGATCCATTCAGTCATGTCAAGCTCCTAAGGAAGGTGGTGTTGCATGAGTGAGACCCAAGAGAAAGCTAAGGCTGACAAGAATGCCATGGCATGGAGAGGGGATGAAGGCTGAGGGACAGTTGACACAAAAAAGGAACAAACCTCCTTTTGTTTTTCCAAGAAAAGATAAATATATCAGGCTTTTAAAATAATAAATTTAATTTCTCCACATCAGCTCTATTTTGGTTAGCAGCAAGGCTCATGACAGAGATATAACACAACCCTGTGTATTCATGCTTGCTGACTGCTGCCCTGGAAATGCACTGAACGGTTTGCAGGCTAGTGAAGCAAATTCAAAACCAAAAAATAGACTAAGGGTCATGACTGGCCCATAATTCATTAATGCTTTCCCTCAAAGTATATATTCTTCTAAGGAGTTTCCTTTAAATGCAGTGGTTGTAATTTTTCATATTTTCCTATTGAGAAAGCCATAAAATATAAGCAATGACATAAAAAAACCACTTATTTCAGTTGTAGTGCGCAATGTTTCTGACTATAAGTTAATGGTTTACATATTAATTCTCTCATCTCTCTGATGGGCAGAAAATTGCTTTAATATAAAAGCAGTTAAATTTGTCATTTCATATCTACGTAACTTAGGTTTAAAAATTTATTACAAGTAATATCAAATTGTTTCATAGCAATTTAGCAGATTTCATGGAAGAAAAATGTGTCAAGTTGGAGGTTGTGGTAAAATTTTTCTCACATTACAATTAATGTACTTTTTATGTTTATTGTCTAATCAATTATTTTAAAGGAGACTGAAGGAATGTAATAAAAGTGATTCTTGGGAAAGTTAAGCTGGGCTTCTGAGAGTGCAGACAGATTTTATTCTTATTGCTGAAATAAAAAGACTTAAAATTCACTCTTCTCGGTAAAAGTAAAAATGGCAACAATTTTGGATCAAAAATTCTCCTACTGTTCTCGTATGTGAGAGATTAAGAAGGGAAATAATTTATCTGTTTTATTAACTCAGATTTCCATTTGAAAACCCTACTTCTCTTCTATGGGTTTCTGCCATCATCTTACTCAACAAAATAACAAAGCATGGTTTTATGCTAAGGGATTATATTATCAACTTGACTGAGGTTGCTCAGAGCCATTCCAGTGAAGGCACAAAGTCTGTTCCTAATATTAAGTAGTTCTTTGAGTTCACCTCTATCCAGCAGCAATTGATACTGAAAGGCTTTTGTAGCTTAGATCATGTGTGTAGCATCACCAATGCTGTCCAAAGGGACTGTAGATGTGCTTTGTCTTGAGCAGTGCTTCAAGGACATTTTTGATTTGGGACTTGAATTCTCTTATGTCATCTGGAATTAATCCCATCCAATAATTAATTAAGAGCTGTTTTTGTTGTTGTTATTAGTATTATTATTATCTATTTTGCATCAAAAGCCATCCCCAGGCAATGCACTAGAAAGGACAATAGTTTGATCCCAAGTTTGAGAAGAGGTTTTTGCAGCGATTTCCTGTACTGGGAAAATGATCTGTAGCAGGAAAATGCGACTCCCTCTTTTCCTTCTCCCCACCCCCACTTTAGAAATTGTTCATGGATTTTTCTCCAGCCCTGTTCTCTGTAGCATCCTCTATAACTAAGTGTACCAGTTACATTGATTTGTGTTCTGCCTGTGTGATTCATGGCATGCCATTGTGGTCATTATAATTGAGTTCCAGAATGAAGATAAGCAAGAAAAAGATAAAGCGATAACCTCCAAAAAGCGAGAGATTAATGAGAAGCTTTAGTCCTGAGGAAGGCAGTGAGTGCATGTGCTTGGGAAAGTTAGGTCTTGCCAGAAGGGGAAGAAAGTAAATGTCTTTAACTATTACATGTCAAAAGCCCCAAAAAGGGTAAAACTGTACACTTTAGGTAAGATTTGGGGAAAAAAAAGTAAAGTTTCTTTCCTTTTTATTCCCTTCTGGCCCACTTTCCACTTTAAAACATCACCTCCATTACTTTTCTTTTTGACTCCTTTCCTTTCTGCTGCAGGGTACCAGCTAATCATCAGAACACAGTGAAGAGATGTAACAGAGTTTTAAAAAGTGTAGACTTGATTTTTAAATGCCTATATCTGTTTCATAAAATATACTTATCGACATACTAAGTTTATCTTTTTTTAACATTGATGAGGCACCCAGATTTAACTCATATCTGTAGGAGAACATAACTTTCAGGGAGAAAAAATCCAATCTGGACTTAAATATACTGTTGATTTTTTTTGCATTTGCTTTGTAAGATTCATCTTCCAGTGAACTCATTCTTGAATTCTTCAATATCCTTCTTGAGTTTCAACTCCAAGTTTTCATGGGCACTTGCAGCACAGTATGGAAAACCTGTCTTTTCCCAGCTAATGTTCTCTCTTTTGCTTCACACCTTGCCTTACCTTTTGGCCATGGGACTTCATTGATACCTCACATTCATTTCAGTGCCACACAAATCTCAAAGAAAAACTGCTCATTGCCATTAATTATTTCAACTTCTGTTAATTCTTTATTGAGTCTTGTATCTGTGTTCTAGTAGTTTGTCCAGGATCAATATGAACCTGACAGACCTGTGATTATGCAAATAATTCCATTTATATTTGTTAAATAGTGGCATCCTACCAGTTTTTTCTAAGCTCCGGGAGCTTTCTGAGAAAGAAGCAAAACTCCCCCAAAACCCAAAAAACAAACAAACAAAAAGAAAACAACAGCAAAAGCCTGAAAAATATGAACGTTTTACATGTTCTCATGATTTTTTCTCTAGCTTTTAAAAGAGAAATGGTGATATTTTTTATATCAAATGAACATAGTGTATGTCCAGTATTCCTATAAGTTTGCCATCCATATTTGGCTTCCAGTTCTTTTTGCCCGTTTGTTGCTTTTTTCCTTACTCTTTTACTGAAATGTTTCCCAATTTACTTTAGAGAATGGGCTGTAAAGAGAATAAACAAGAAATAACAAAGCCCATGATATGTATAATAAAAAAATCTGATATGTATTTATTTTTCATTATAAAGATCTTGAAAGTTCTGCTTTCAGCTTCCATTAATTAAAATATGGAAAGATATTGACATTCACAATGTGAATTTAAACTATTTAATTTAAAAATTGGCATTAAAATGTCAAGATTTTTCTTTTTTTTAATACAGACATAGAGAACTAGACCTTTCTCTGAAACCTATTTTTGTCTGCCTTGGATGAAGAAAAGCATAGCTAGTTTAGTTGGTGAATAGAATTTAGCTCAGCAGTTCTGCAAAGCCTGGAAGGAATGCTCTTTCCCTCATCTAATGCCAAATGTACTCTGGATAACGATATTTGCCTGGCAGAAGAGACTGAGAACATCTGCTACCTCAGCACCCCTAGTCCCTGCTTTCCTGGGATTAGCAGGTGTGGATACTGGTTGGATTTATGCATCAGAAAGGGGAAGCATCCAGGAGAATATTTTGAAATTAGGAAAGTGCTTGCCCACAAAATAAAGTGTAAATATTTCAGAACAAAAAAACCCAAACAAAAACCAAACAGATTTCATCAAAGAGTTTCAGAGACATATTTGTGATATTTATTAACTATTAATGTTAGACAATTTCTAAGTCTGAGTGAGTTTTTAACTATTGTGGAAATATATTAGCTGGCAGCAAGCTGTAATGCAAAGTGTATATGGGTACAGCACGTCTCAGAGCTTGTTAAATGCTTTGTTTTTTATGCCATCTGTGTGCTGCTATCTTTATCTAGCTGAGGATTTTGTTTATACATCTATATTTAGTACATTGAAAAGAAGGGAGAAAGAAAAGATAATGATTTTGTTTTCTTTTTCAAATGAACCTAGGACAACATGCAAAGCCTACCAGAGTAGAAAATGTGGACTGGGACCAACCTTAGGGTGAGATACTTGTGTAAACACCTGCTATTCCTTAAATGATAATATTGACCAAACAATTCTAAGAGCCTCTTAAGAATTTCTTTCAAATTATGGATTCAGGTTCCAGGTGCCCTCAGCATCTGCTGAAGGTTGGCAGACACAGCAAAAGGCCTGTGGGAACTGTGCCCAGCAGTGACGAGGGCTGCAGTCAAGGAGTAGCTGTTTTAGGTTGTGTGCAAAGGCATTGGTTCAGATACTGTGCAAGAGAGGAGTGATAAATGGATGAAGATGAGAAGAATACAGGGTTGAAAGATCCTCAGGCAGGGATGGAGATGCAGTTGAATCTGGAAAGCGCTGAATGTACAAATATGGAAGGCTGAGGAAGCATGGACCCTGGCTACCAAAATCTCTCTTTCTAGCTTAGTTATGGATCTATCTTGACTAAAGAAGCTCTAATCTCATAATGCAAATGAGAAAGCAATGACATCTGTCATCTCCTTTCCATGATAAAGGAGCTAGCACTCATTTCCAATTAATTTTGTAGCAAAGGAAAACCAAAATACTCATGTGCTTTTCTGACCCAGGCATAATATTATGAGCTATTTTCTGGATAGGCAAACCTTTATGTAACTTGGTGATGGACAGTAGGCATGGGAAGACCTGAGCTCTGAGTTCCTCTGCAAACTTTCTGCTGACATAGGATAAATAATTTCACTTCTCTGTGCCTAATTTGTTAGATGGCATTTGGTAGAGGTAGCAGAAAAGCACCATAAGACTTTGAAAGATGCATAGGTTGAACCAATGAGTATGAGCCTGTAATTCTAAAAAAAATTATATTTACCAAGTGAATTCTTGTCGCCTGGAGTTTAAGATTTTCTTTGTTTTTTTTACTTTAAATCTATATTTGGTCAGGGTGTTTAGCAGGATGGAGGTGCATTTCTTCTGCTAATTAATTAAAGCAGACACTTTTAGCTTGAACCAGGCAGGAATAACATTCAGCTGGAAATAAGAGAAAGAGTTGATGAGACAAGATTTGTACTGTAAGCCACAGTCCCTTGATCAGTGGTAAGCATTTGTTTTCATTGTGTGGGTAACTTGAATGCTTGACAGTGCATCTGAGCAATTAAGTTAGTTCTGCTTTGAGTTAAGCAAAATCTGGTCTGTACTGGGATTTTGTGAGGATTTCATCAGCAGTTCTTTCTTTCTGTCTGTGGTTTTCACCAGTTTTCCACTCTTAAATTTATACCTGGGGAAATATATCCCGGAAGACCTGGTTTCTTTTTCTTAAAGTGTTCTGTGGCTTTTTCTAGGAGTACTATAAACTACAGGAGAATTTGTCTGTCCTCAATAGAAAAATTATACAAATGGGTTTTAAAGAGTTTATGCTCCTGATTCCTTGGAAGTTTCTGTATGAGTGTGCTGGTACTAGTAACAATGTACCATTATGATGAGAGCCTGGTCTACCTGTGCTGCCAGAACATATCCCTTTAGAGATATTAGATTGCTCAGTTTTAACTCTGCTGATCTTACTGCCTGATACTGGATCATAAAAGACCCTGGAGTCATGGTGACAGTTGGAATAAGGATAAAGAATGTGACCATATGGTGCTTTTCTATGTTATAGGATGCAATTGTGTAACTTGGCATGGTTCATTTTGTGAACCAAGCATGCTGGAGACAGATATCGCTGGGAGATAACAAATTCCACATATCCAACACAAGACTGAAGCTCATGTCTCTGCTAGAACTGTTTTGATCTTATCCACAAAGTTATCCCCATGCCATGCCACAGAGCTGTCAGTTATCAGTGCTGTATCTGCAGAACAGCTGGAAATTTGGATTTTAGGCCATCACAAAGCAGAATTTTGCCCCTGCTGAACAGATTGACAGGTAACTTATTTGGTTCTTTATGCACAGATTGTGCCTATGACCTCCAGCAGCATGGGCAGCTGCCTATCTTTTAAAATTACCAGCCTCTCCAGTATACTTTGTGTGTCTCTGTGTAAAATAGTATTAGATGAGTAGGAAATGCAATGTATTATTTTTAAGAGATCATTTGCAGCATTTAACTGGTAAGCACAGCCAGTCATATTTCTTGCTTAACAAATCATTCAGACTGATAGAGGTGAACCAACCTCTATAGACTAAAAAAAAAAAAGAAAAAGTGCTTAAAAGTCAGGATTTTCAAACAGCCCCTTCATAATGACAGACAAACCAGGTCCTGAACTTGAATCAATGAACTGACTTGTTCACCATATTAGTCACATGCAACAGAGAGGCATCAAAATCACTTCCTGATAAATCATTCATTCCTTATAAATGCATTCACATCGCTTTATACTGATACATAAATGCATGAGCCCTTAATTTAGTCTGATGTCACCCTCCAGCCTCAGTTCAGGTCTCCCATGGTCCTAAAGTTGCTGTGAGACAGGGCAAATGCCATCGACCAGGGAAGAATGAGTGGCACAGTGTATTTCCAGAGCAGGTATAATTACCATTTTGTGTGCCAATTAATATTGGATTAAAAAAAAAGACATCCTCCAAAGAAACCTATTTATTATTTAAAAGCCCCCCAGGGTATCTTCTGACATGGATTGGTGCTATAGCAAAGCAGAGGCATGAAAGCAGCTGAAAGCAGACAAACTGTTAAGCAGCATTTAATCCTTTATGCATGTTTTATACATAAACAAATTGGAATGTGTAGATCAATGTCCTCCAGCTGTTTTTCAAACCCCATTCTGCCTTCATTAAAGATTTAGGGAGGAAGTTTCCAAACATAGATATGATGTCGGGAAAAACAGGATAGGATCTTTTTTTCTTTTATTTTCCCCTGAGTGGTTTTCTTAAAACCACCACTGCCTCTCACTCAAGCAGCAGTGCACTGTAAAGTGTTCCTTTGCCACTGCAGCCTGCACATTAAATTCTCTATACGGTCTTTTATTGCTGAGTCACGTTAATTAGACAACAGATATAACTGCCTGATGAAGTGTCCTCAGAGAGAGCCAATTTGGCCACATCAAGTTCACACGGGAGTCATAAAATACCAGGCCCAAATCAATTCCATGTAAACTCAGCCTATTTTCAATGACGTAGTGCTCTATGGCTCCTTGAACATTTATTCTAACAGCCACAGTGAGAATTCATTGATTAATCAGAAAGTTTTTTTCAATTTACCCCTCCTTGTCATTAAATATCTTGACAGAAAGGGAAAAAATTGTTCTCTAGACTGAGGTGGAGAAGAGCAGGATCAAATGAGGGTGTCGGTAGTCTGCTCAGCATTTCAGAGACTGGCATGGCAGGGATACTGCCTTTGCAGTTCCAACTCTGCTCTTTCCCATAGGTCTTTCCTATGCTGAGGGCTGCACTCCTCACCCAGCCCAGGGGCACTTCTGGGCTTCATGGCAAGAGCTGTCATGGCCAGGTCTCTATTTCAGCTAACAGAAGGGGTTTAGCAATAAATAGCTCTTCTGTATCTTTGGCTGTACTGTTGTTGTCTTTACTAGCCATATGCTGATTATAAACCCCCAAAGCTGAACCCTCTCCCATCTAACTGCACAAACATAAAAGGACAACTGTGGTGATTTGCGGAGACCTCCGGGAGGGCATATAACCTTGTTTCCTGGATCAGCATACAGCTCTGCCTTCACTACATCCCATTAACAGCAGCTTGGGTTTTCTGGTTTTACATCCTAGTTTTGTGTGTGCTGGAAACATTGATCACTACCCTGAAACCGCTGTTGGGAAATACAGAGATTTGAGCTCTATGCAATGTCATCCCTTCCGTCTGAGACAGAGAGCAGGATCTCTGCCTTACTTCAAACCCGGCATGAATTTCAGAGCCAGATTCTTTACCTGACTACTGCCTGAACTGAGTTAAATGGGCTGCCACAATGCCAGATTTTTTTTTTTTTCTAGCTTTGGTATTATTTGGTTCCCTTGAACATGCAAAAAAGAAAAACACCTTTTCCATGGCAAAAGATGAGCTAGTATTTCCACTCCATGTGCCTTGAATTTAGAATCCTGGGACCTGATTCTTAACAGCACTATAAAGTCAGTGAGTCTTACAGATGTTCAAAAGCTGTAAAATTCACACACACACACAAGCACCTAGACCTGCCAACTTTAAGCCCTCCCAGCAGCTGCTGTTAGATGCAGCTCTCATTTACCCTTTACTCTACACTAAGGCTATTACTATTAAGAATTAATATCCAGCTGCTGTATCACAGACCTGTGAGGGTCTCAATTTTGTAGTGGGTGGGTCCTCTGCACAGAAGGCTTACAAGAGCACTGTGAGGTGAATGGCACCACATAAAAGTAATAGATTATTAGAGCAGGCAGCCTGTATTATGAGTTTCCAGTGCCTAAACACTCCAGCCTTCCTAGCTGGAGAAATTAAAATGTAAACACAAGATGCTGCTTTACTACTTTCACATCTGGTGTTGTAACTGGCTTTACTGTGAATATTTTCGAAACAGGCAGATTGTTCAGAGCAAAATCGCAAATTCCACATCTGCTCCTGGAGGTCTCCAGGAGCCTTGCACCCGGATGAAGGCAAGAAAAAAAGGAAATTCAGCAACTCTTGATAGATATCAGGAAATACAGGGAAATACAGTCAGAAACACTTGCCTCATTTACATTAGGAAGAGAGTTGCTTTCTGACAACATAGGCTGCATATCTGAAATCTCCAAAGTATGAGATTTCATGACCTTTATTGTGTTCCTTCTATGTTTGAATAGACGCATGAACTGTTGCATCTCAATCCTCTAACTCCATCTGAGGTGTAGAAGTAAGGATAAATATTAGCTGGAAATTCTGGGCATGTTCTCTTTCATTACATGTTGCTTCAGGACATCTTTATGGAGTACAGGAAATATAAGTTTATGTGTATGTAGATGGATACAAGTAATCATCACTGAAGGGCTTTCCCCTGTGAGAGGTTCCCACTGGCCAAGACAGTGTTAGTAAATGAGGAAATTACCAGCAAAGGGTAGATTTGTCATTTGTCTTGCATTTTCTGCTGACATGAAGCCAACAAATTGATCTGTCTTCTAAATCATGTGCCAGGTTGGAATTCCTTCTTCCCTTATCTTCATCTTGCTTCCAGGCTGCAAGGACAGTACTGTGAAACCAGTAATTTATAGATGTCTCCTTCCATTCTTTTCTCAGGCCTCTTTGCAATAACCTAAAGATCCAAGACTGAAAATGTAATTTCTCTCAGATCTCCTAGCAGAATTTAATAAACCCAAAACCCAAACAAACAGCTGCCTGTAATTTATTTCTCTATTGTGTGAAATCTTCACCCACATTTACAAGTGATAGATCTAGACAGTGCTGCTTGTTGGCAGCACTATTAACCTCTGCCTTGGAGAATCTTCTCTTCTACAGACTGAACAACCCCAATGCTCTCAGCCTTTTCTCAAAGGAGAGGTGCTCCAGACCTCTGATCATCTTCAAGGCCTTCCTCCAGACTCGCTCCAACAAGTCCACATCCATCTTATGTTGGGGACTATGGTTCAGTTGAACCTTAGTGAGAAAAGTGAGAATAGAAAAACTTGGTGTCCACACAGCACAATTTGTGGCTGCAAAGATACTGTAGAAACCCTTATCTGTGGGCTTGAATTCTCAGCATCTCTCAGTGCTGGCTGTTGTTAAAATGTTCATCATCCCACCAGCTGCAATTGAACCCAATGGACAAGCACAGAAATCAGAACAACCATGTTAACAAGGAGTCCTAAATACAAGCTGTGCATTGCAGCCAGCCCTGCACCTGATGTTGATATGGTGTCACTAGAGGAGCCCCATCTGCCAAAGTGATCCTCAGGCATGATGAATTTAGGCTTTGCTCCTGGCACTGAGTGGTTGCGAATTTGGGCCTGGGTGTCAACTCAAGGCCACTTTGGATACAGCAAAATTGTAATACTAATTTTAGTAAAAAAGACTCAGGATTTCATTTAATTTTCACAGCCAATAGATAAATAAGGCCTTTCTCCAACTGGACTGGCTGCAAACCTGCCACTTGTAGTGTCTTCTTGACTTGTTTTTTAGTAAAACTGATGTTTTGGAATCCAAATACATTTGAACTAAAAGATAAAGCAAGAAAAGCCAGGACTGAGAAGCTCCATTCTGGGTAATAAGCTAATCTCCTTCTCTTAAACAAAACTCTTACTCCAGCTGTGGATTTGCAGCTTTCTGTGACTGATAACTTTTGTTATTACATTAATTCCCAGTGTCACAATAAATATTTTGACAAAAACATCTCTAATTCTTCGTGTGACTGGATGCCTTTTGTTGCATGGCAGAGGTAGTATTTAGAAAGTGCAGTTTCCTATTTGACAGGCACTGTTTGATTGCACAGGCTGTAAACTGTCAGCTTGGCATTCCAAAGAAACAGAAAATGCAGACAATGAGTAAAAGACACGTTCTCATGTGTTTGTTACTTGAGGTAAATAAATACAAAATGTCCAAAATTTTCATATATATATATATATATATATATATATATATATATATAATTTCACCTGACTTTAAATCCTAAAAATAATCAATTCCTCAGAATGCTCCCCCATCTTTACGCAAAATTGAAATTAGCAAGCAGAGAAAAACTATTTCTGTACAGCTGCTTGCAGTACTTTACATTTCTCTGGCTTGTTAAGAGTATATTTTTCCAGTGGTATTAGAGTGTCTCTTGTGGCAATTTCAGGTAATTATGATTTAGTATGAACAAACCTGGAAAATGCATGGAGAAAAGACTGGAAAGATTTTAAAGTCATCACTGAGAACAAATTTCATAGGGAGATGGACTGGCAGATTGTCTCTATTCCTCTTCTTGTTGTCTATCTTATTCAGATAAATAGAATATAATTGTGAGAGACCTCTGCAGATAATTGGCAAACCTATTCTTTGGGCATCATCTGAGGGAAGAGTCTGCATTAATCTAGGAGTGGATGGGTAGCTTTGCATTTCAGCCACCATATCCCTACAAGGGCTCTTTGGAAGGGAACAGGAGGCTGGTGGCGACATGCAATGTCCAGGTGTACATGCAGAAGAAGCCATCCCCAAAACAAACTTTTCCTAATTTATGATGGCTCTGCTGGATTAGGAATTTTTCTAGAAAGTGATCTACTGAAGCAACAGTGACACAAAACCAAAGGGGAAAAACAAAAAGGCTGAAGACAATTCTGGCAGATTTATGCCAGAGGTGAGTCTACCTCTCTGTGAGCGTCCCTGTTTAGCCCAGACATTTAATTGTTCCTTCTGTAAAGAGAATCTGCTGAAACTTCGTAGGGTAACCTTCAAGCCTAGTAACTTCAGTTATAAAACCAAAGTTGATCCTTTCCTGTAGACATTAAAAAGTCTCTTTGCAGGCCTGGGGACTGAAAGAAGTTTGAGCCATTACCTGAATTTCCTGAATACTGCAATTGGTCACAAACATCTGACCTCTTTTGGCCACAAGAAGTCTATTGTTATCTCTGATGATGTTCTAATTCTACAATTTCTTTCTGGTTTTGTCTTTTAATTCTAGTCTTTAGTACCAAGATCACTATTGCTGCATTCTTCTAAGTGACAGCCGGGCATGAAATGGAAATAAAAGTTGTATAAACAGTAAAAGAGTGAGAAAACATCCAGTATTATCACATCCTGCTTGAGCTCTACATTCTTTGTCAACAATCCATTAAGCTGTTCATAGTCTGAAGAGCAGATTTAAGTATAAGCCCCTCTGAAAGTACATTGTCTGGCAAAACACACTCAAAAAACTATATTTGATGGATCGTTGTGAGGACTACAGTTCTGCATAAGAGGAAAAACTTAAAACCCAGAATTTAAAAGTCAAGTCTTGCAAGTAGTATACGAAGCATATTTATTTAGTAAACTCAAAGAAAATTTACCTTTCAAATAACTGCTTTCAGAAACAGAAATGAACTAATTTAAATTTAACTGAATGAACCTAAGGAATTACAAGAGAATGCACAAAAGCTAAATGCAGTGAGATAAGGTCAGCTAATAAAACTAGCTTCTATATCACCTGTAAAGTAACCATTTCAATGAATCATTATTAAGACCTACTATTTGTGACAGGATTAAAGTTAATATTTTAAGTTCAATGTGCTGTACAGTTAATAACTGATGTTTAAGCAAGAAAAGTAGGAGAACACTTTTTGTGTGTGTTTTATGAGTTTTAGAGTTTTCAATTAAGGATAGGAAGAGATGCAATAGAAGTGGTTAGCCCAAAAAGAAAAGTAAAAAAAAGTCAGTGGAAGAATGAGGTTGAAACTCCAGGACTGTTTGATTTCCACTTTTGTATTCTTTCTCACAGATGTCTCTGCTTATCTTTTAATAGAAAAGCTATTAAAAAATATTGAAGCAGATAAAGTCACTCTACCTATCCTTTCAAATCACTCAGCTCTACCTACTCTGCAGTGTAAACAGTTTAATTTGGAATGCTGGCCTCAGGGAATACCCATAAAGGATCAGAAATAATCTGTCCTCATTGTATTGGTACATCATAGCTAAGGATTGGTCTCACAACATTTCTAAGCTGTAGCTTTCATTAGTCAGGATTTTAAGTGATGTCACTTGAGTGCCTTTATTGATAATCAGTATATTATTTTACCTCCAGTACCAGCTTATTTTACCCAGATGTCACCTACTGCTAGACATAAAGTCTAGACAAATTTTGTGATTGTATCTACCCTTACCCCTGTGGTCCTGGGGCTTCCTTAGGACTGTAGCCAGAGCAATCTCTCTTCTGCATCAGCCCTTGGGGCCATCAATCAGCTCCAACAGGGCATGAATTCCCATTCTGAAAATCATTTCAAAGCCCCAGAACACAAGCAGGGATGAAAGTGTCAGAAGAAAGCTTTCACTTATACAGCCAATGCATGAACACCATCCACTGAATTGTGATGAAACCTGGACTCACTCCTCCCTCAGCTCTTCATCTAGGCTTCATCTTCTCCCAGCAAGCTTTCTCTAGCAGGTGCAAGTCATAGCAAGGAGAAAGCAACGTGAGGTCTTGGCTCAGGCTGGACATGAGGAATCATGTCCAGCCTGAGCCAAAGGGCAGGGGGATTCATTGTCTGCCTCAAAGATGCTCAGTCCAATGTGTCAAACAGGCTCCTGTCAGTGGAAAGAGAAAGGCATTACAGAAAATGAACTGTCACATCTAAAACTAGGTGATCTGCCATCAGTGAAAAGACTCTCCCACCATGTCTCAGCTCACTCTTTAATCAATCAGTCAATCAATCAGCAGAGTGACTGCCTATTAACCAATTACCTTTAGATGGGGTGAACTCCTACTGAAAAATTTGCCACACTACAACAGACTTTAGAATTTGCAAAAGAAAAGTAACCAACCAAGACTGCTTGTACTGAATCTCTCTACCCTTGGGAGACATCTGTATCATAAAGCAGGTCCACCCCACTCAGCAGCCAAAAGAAATCTTTGTCTTTCAGCTTTCTCTGTAGCCTTTAAGGAGTACAACTTATATTTAACTTTGTTGTTTCAGTACATACATAAAGTACACACTCCATATTCCCTCCTGCCTTGTATCTCTTGCAATGGCCAAGGTCCCTTCACAGCTCCCAGGAGGAAAGCAGTCTGTAAACTTCATGGTTCCTCTTGAAAACACCTTGAAAAATTTTTCCTTCAAACGTCTATAAAAATGCAGCACATACATTATGGAACATAATTTAAGTGTCAGAATTAGTGACAAAGCTCTGCACTGTCCAGTTTCAATCAATCCAGCTAATTTCTGGAGGAGGTCTGGCACCAGCAAAAAAATATTAAAAAAGACAAATAAATGAGCTGTGACTTGAATGATGGATGATTGCTCTTGTATTTTATTCTGCATATTTAGTGTCATTACCAAACTGGCACAAATTGTATCATGATATCATCTTGTTCACTCAATAGTCTCATCAGTTTCAGCTTTTTCCATAGGCCATTTCTTAAAGCTAGAGATTACACTTTTTTCTTCTTCTCTCCTATTTCTTTAGCTATTCTGAAGGATAAACACGTTTTAAAATTGAGAATGTTTTGAAGGCAGAGTTTGGAATTTGCATGTTTATTGCTTTTGTTGTTTGTTTCTATGGGTTTTTTTTCCCTCTTCTTCATTATAAATGAATAAGTTGCTTTTATGTAACAAACATGATTTTCTTGCCTGGATAGATTGGCTTTTGCCATGACAGAAGAATTTGCAATCTCAGGATTCCTTTCCTCTTGCTTTGGTGTTTCTTCAGTTTTCTATCCTGTTGCATATGGAGGTTTTAGTGCAGCTCAACATGGGTAAGAGACTGTTCTTTCACTAAACTACTGAGACAGAGGTAATATGCTCCCCCTTTTTAACTGGTATTCATTTATATTTGATGGGAAGAGATGGGAGAGAAAGTATTTCATGTTCACTTAGAAATGCTGGCAATAAATTTAAAAAAACCCAACCAAACAGAACACAACAGGAAGAACAAAAGAACAGGGGAAAAGAACATCATGTAGTTCTGTTTCTACTTATTTCCAAATTTACATATTTTTTATTAAAAGGAGAAGAGAAAGTGTCCATGGTAACAGTGCTAACTCGATTTATGAGAGGTTACAGAGAGCACTTGGCCCTTAAAGATATGAATACTTTGGGAATGAGATTTTCTTTCTGCTGTAGTTTCAAAATATTTCCAATGCCTTATGACTCTGATCATCTGTTCTGACCCAGTAGTTGATAAAGCATCAGTATGGCTAGTTTAGGAATAGTTCCTTAAAACAGTACTGTGAGGAAATACAGAAGCTCAAAATCTTTATTTCTGACCAACACAAATTTGGCAAGTGGAGTAAATAACTGGTCTCAACCTCATTATTTCTGGACAGTCTCCTCAGAACAGTCATCAGTTGAGTTCAGTGCTCAACTACATTTGGAATCAAGGGTCTTTGCTCATCACTGTGAGGAACACAGTGGTGCAAGTTATTTCCACAGGCTGTTGCCTTTTTTTTTTAATGTGCAGCTGGTGTCATCTGCAGGAGCTGTCTCAAAAGGCACACAAATGGCCATGTGAGGAAATAAAAGAAGAAATGTAGAAATGAAAAAACACTGAATTCTTTGCCATTTCCTCTCTTGCACTGCTGTCAGAGGTCACATGGGAAGATGCACTATGGTTATGGACACAAACTAGTTTGAACCTAAATGGACTTTTGTTTCTAGCTTTCTCTCTGATTTTCTATGTAAACTGAGGCAAATGACTCAGCTCCTTCTATCATTATCCTATTTGGAATGTAGGTTAATCTCTCTTGATTGTACTCTCAGCTGGGATTTCACCTGAAACATCTGATTCCACCAGGAAGGGAAAAGTAGGGTGAGGAAGAACACAAGAGTGTTAGAGTGCTGAATTATCCTAAGACTGTTCTTGTAACTTTGTTCACAAAACTGTTGCCATGAATCTCTAATGTCAGGACTCCAAACTGAGTACTCTGAAAAGTTATTTGGTCGTCTTTCTGCGGGCACACTGCATTGTGGGGCTTTTGAATGGCAACATTAGCATTTTCTCCATTTGCAGACTTCTCTTTTCAATAGTCAAACAAGGCTTTTACCTTAAAACTTCCTCTCTTTCACTTAGCTGGATGGAATTTTTTCTTTCCTACAAAATGCAAAAGTGTTTGAAGATGTCAGAGTGTTAAACCACGCCAGTCTAGTGAGTGGTGGTGGAAAGGAAACAAAGATTTTATTGCTTGATTATCTACACAAAAGATTTTTCTTGAAAATAAAGATCCATGACCTTTCAGCTTCAATTGAAATACCACCCATTTAAAGAACATATCCGCATTACGTGATTGTATATTTACAGTGAGTGAAGAATAGCATTTAAAATTCAAAATGCAGGGGAAATCAGGAAGACAGAACACACACACACCCATGCATATATGGAAATATATGTGCTGCATTATGAGTTGTTTCCTTTATTTTTCGGTAACAAATTAATGCATTATTTCCAAATTATGGCCATGGAAACAGTCACAAGCTTTTGTTATTTCTCCCATTACCTCCAAGAAAGTCTGACTAGTTCTACAAGTAAACTGTACACTGTGAAAGTATTGAAAGTTTGCTCATAGCTGCTGAGAAATTAATAGAGGGGAAAGTGGAGAGTAGAGACTCAACGAAGAGAATAAGCACAGTTGCTGTGTTTTCAGGTTGTCTTAAAATGCAACGAATTCAGCCTTGACAAATGTGCAAAAATCTGAAAAAATAATGATAAAAAGACATTAGGGTCAAATATTTAAGAGATCATATCAGTCTCACAGTGGGAAATCTTTATATGCACCCCTTGTCTCATATTACAAGTAATATTGTGGTGCTTTTTGTATATGATATATTTTTTAAGCTTTTGGGGTAATTTTTTTATTCCTACTTGGGAATTTATAATACATGGGTTAGAGTAGTGTCATTCTGAGTTCTCTACCTCATCATTGTATAACAGAGACCTGGAAGAGCAGTGCATCTCTTGCTTAGTATTTGCTATGCTAAAAATGTAAATTATGGTATTTATTGAATTATTAAAATCATAACATTTTAAGTAACTGAATCTGATTTTCTCCAACATCAGGAAACTTTGCCCAGGACCCTCAAAGGAATTTGGTCTTCTGACTTACAATTTCACTGGCAGAGCTGTCAGAGGGGTTTATCCAGCTCAGTTTAAATGAGTAACAGGTTCACAGTCTCCTCAGAATACCTAAGATATTAATCAGAATTATTTAATGGATGTAGTTTTAGTGTTTGAAATTTCTCTTAACAGAAGCAGTTGCAGCTACAGTCCTTTGTCATTATGGATTATATGCATGAATTTCTGAATTTAATTATTGCTAACCTTGAGGCATTGGGGCTAGCTTACTGGTCCTGTGTAAAAAAAAAAAAAAAATAAAAAGGGAAAAAATTGAAAAGCACAACATGTTTTTTAATCATTGTTATAATTTCACCTCTTTTTTTCAAATTTATATAATGTTTTCTAAGTCAGATCTTTCTGTTTCAATTAAATTAGATGATATTTCTCAATTCTTGCAAGTGCACTCTTAAAATAAGTGATGTTCAGAATAGCAAAGTTTTCTGTCAGATCAAGAACTTCTCTATATCCAAAATACACGTGTGGAAGGGAAAGCTGGTTGGCTGACTGTATTAATCAGATTTTAGAAGTATTTCTGAAAACTATCTCAAGTCCTTGTTCAGTAATGTTGCTTCTGCTCGTTAGGTGGAATTGGAGATAGTTTTCCACATGTTAGCACAATAGCAATAGTAGTGTAGCTGAAGTGGTGTTGCATTCAGCCTGGGCCTGAGATCCTGGGTAAGTACATAGACTTCTAGACAATGCTGATTTCTGTGGGCTGTATTTTATAGCTTCTCTTTTTAAGTTTAGTTTGTCCAAGACTAATACGTCTGTTCAAGCTTCTTTCTGGTCTTTATAAACTTGATTTCCATGGGTAGAAAACATGACCTTGCAAACGTGAAGTTCATATCTCGTTGCAAGTAATCTTTAATGTTTCATTCCAGCTTTTGTTTTGAAGAAATTTAGTGGTTTAAAAGAATAAATTGGTTCTGGAAACCATTGAAAAATTTGATATGTTCACATTACGGTCAAGCAGCACAACCCTCTAGCTGAAAAAATCAGTGATCAGTTGTGTTTAACAGTGCTATTCAGGTGATGTCTGCCTCAGTATTCCCAAATATATCTCTCATGCTTGCTTATTTTTAGCTCCTTCTAGTCTAAATTTCTCTTCCTCTGTCTTCTCTTGCAGTTAAAGAGCCAGCTGATTACCCAGATGGCTTCACAAGCCTGGTAAAGGTTGGTTGAAGCAGGAAAAAAAGAGTAGTAATATGACCTGTCTGGACCAACATAAGAAAAAAAAATATTTCAAAATAACTTTTATAGAGCTAAAACACAAATAGAACCTATGCCATCTTCTGCTTTATCCTATGCAGTTACATGAAGGGCACCACAGGAATGATTCTATAAAATAGAGGCTCGCTAAATGTTATAAGCAAATACCTCGATTCCTGACTTTTCCTTGCTTCTACACTTCAAATAAGTTGACTCATTTACTGGTTTTTTTTTTCTACTCCTTTCATGGAGAGAAAAAACTAAAGCTCTGATTATTCTAATTACAGCAAAATCATATTCATACTTGCAAACTGAAAGATTTGTGTCCCTCACATAGACCTTACACCTCACCTTCACCTACAGACTTTAGAGTCAAAAATATCTCTCTCTCCACAAGCACTCAGCAGCTTAAAGTCTTGGGCTATGTCTTGAAATACGACTTCCATGAGGGTAACCCTCCTAACCCTCTCTTAATGATGATAGAACACATCCAAATTAGTGAGCAAAGAAAATAAAATTTTCTTCATTTCTTATAAGAGTCCAGAAAGAATTACCAGAAAAGGAAAAGAGACTGTACCTATGTGGTTGGGTAAGTGCAAAGTGAACAGGCTGGGAAAATTGAGCTGTTCGTTTATCGTGACAATGTGTATTTCTGCACTTTACATAATGGCAGTGCTGCATAACTTCACTCTGGAATTCTGGAATTTCATGGTGAATCCTGCTTTTCAGCACTTGTGAATATTTATTATTGTGATAATTTAGAATTTGCAACAAAGGCAAGGATGTCCTTGAAGGGAAGGAATTCCACAGATGTGTTCCCAGTTACAGCTTTATAGCTTCACAGGTAGATCCTTTATTTGCTAAGAGGAACTGTGAATTTTTTTATGGTGCTTCTAAAAAGTCACTTACTAGAAGCAGTCCTTGGAAGCTCCCTTTATTTATTTCCCATGCTAGTGCACTATTTTCCTCTCCACATTTGGCTTTCACAAGGTAACCTGGAACAAGGTAGCCCTGAAGAACTCTGAAGGTCTGAGTGTAGGTAGAAGAGCTTGTGATCTAGTGAAACTGAGAGCAGAGGGAATAGAGAGGGTAGAGAAGCAGCACTTGCCATTCATATTCCAGAGCACAAAATGTTCTACTCTCAGAGGATGAAAGCCAGTGAACAATGGTTATAAATTAATTAATGCTTCATGGACTCCTAATTTTATATCTTTTGCATTAAATAGTCATGGAATGAAATGCATAAACAGTACTATTAGAGTAGATAGAGAGCCATATTTCTCTGTTTCCAGGTGAGTGCCTATCATGAGAACACGGAGTCAGGCTCTGCTGCACTCTCTCCCCATTCCCTCCAGTCTTTTGTGCAATGCGGAACAGGTTTTTACAGGAGAAATTGAAAATGCCAACTCACATTAGCCAATTGATTAGTAGTTATTGCACTCTCCAGAATAGTGGATTTGCATCTCAAAAAGAAGAGTTAAATCCAGGTCCTTTCCTTTTCAGCTGCTTGGTGTAGCTGCAGAGTAGTTTAGATGGGTGCATAATGTATATCCTGCTGCATGGCAGGTGTGTCCCAAAAGCATTTGCTGAATTGGGTGTGGTATGAGGAGAAGTGCCCAAGGCATGGACTTCAAAGGGCTAAGGCATTAGATACCCCTTGTATGAGTCAGATCAGAAACATTTTTTAACTTAGCATATGGAGAAACAGAATTTAAGACAACCAAAGCACTTCACATCCAAATTTTGATGCCAGCTAAGTGGAAATTTTAAGATTGTTCACCCAGCTACTTTAAATAACACAGAGGCCTTATTTCAATTTCTGTAATTCCATTGTGTTCAGAACTGTCTATGGTGGCATCATAGGTATGGTCCAGGAGAATGACAGGCTGGCTGTAGGAAGGGCTTATGCTGACTGTCAGAGATGGACTATTTTCCATAGTGTCATAAACTGCCTGCAATATACATTAATAACATACAGTAAACAAAACAACAACGAAAACGGGGGAAATAAAACCTCAATGCCCAGCAGTCCAAATACTGTTAACAGCAACTTTTATCATAACTGTGTAATGGTCCTGATAATTGGTCCCATCATGTCAGACAGTATACAGAGGGGAGAATAAAAGTAGTTCCTGCTTAGTAAAGCAGTAATAAATTTGATAGACCTAGAGGAAAATGTCTAAGTACAGCAGCTATGGGACAGTAAAAAGCAATGAACTGAGGTGTCCTGAATCCCAGGGTAGGGCACTGTACATCATTTATGTGTGGAAATACCTGTTGCAGATGGTGACATCAAGATAACAAGTCACTATTAGTTTTTCAGAAACAACTATCAGGTTCAATAATGTTGTCCTTCCACAGCCTCTGCAGTTGTCAGCTATAGCCCTTGACAAGAGGTTTATCATTGCGATCTCTCTCAGGCATCTGTTGGTTTTTTCCCAAAGAAAAGGCCATTTTTGTAGAGTAATACATAATTTGTTTAGCATTGCTCATAACATTTTATGATTGCTTTCATAAAACTCCCACTTTTTGGCAGCTTTTCTTACCCCCAAAAATGTGTGAAGGAAGGAAATAGAGCCAAGAGTAGTTGTCCTAGCCATCACCAGAGCACTTAGGTTGGAAGAAAGTCTTTAAATATGGGGACTAACTCAGAAGTGGGTGGAAGATAATTTGTGTAAATTTGCCTCTAACGATTTTATTTATCCAGGCTTATTTAAATCTATTTCTATTTCTTTCTTTCTGGAGATGTGTGTCTCAACCTAATTTTTTCCTCACTATTCTTTTTGTAGTTTTAAGCTATTGTGGGTGTCAAAAGTGGAAAAAACCCACAAAAACTGTCAGAGCTCTGACAGGTGTCCTCTGACAAGTCTTTCCAGGGAGTTTTAAAATGTTCCTTCTCCTAAGCTTGCCCTGTCTCTCCTCCCCCACATTATGTAGGACACAATCCAGAAGGAGCCTACACTTCACATTCACTGACTGACAGCCTGAACCATGAGCTTAACCCCGTTTTTATCAGCTGTTCAACCTAGAAAGTACAGCTGGGTTCTGAAGTTGATAAACCTCCCATTTCCCTTCTGATTCTGCTCGGGAGGTGATCCTATCTGGCAGGAGAGCGAGTGCAGCCGCGTGTTCAACCACTCCAGGAGTCAGACAGAGGGTGCCTGTCGGGGATCTCAGATCCCTGCAGCTCTTTGCCTCACAGCAACTTTCTGGTAATTTAGAATTTTCTTTTCTTCCACGTCCCCCAGGGAGGCTAATTTCATGGCTCAGCACATCTTGACTGTCCAGATCATTGTTTTTCCCTTCTGGATACTCAGCCTGATTTTTCCTCTTACACTAACCCCATTAGTTATTTGCATGATTAAACTAAGTGAGTGAGCATGACAGAATGTGAGGTCCTCCAATACCCTCCAGTTTTGGCGAGTGTAGGTTTGCAATCTGCATTTGACTTGAAGAATATTTTTTCTGAACAAACACACACGCATTATGGTAATGAATCGTTAAAATTGAAAATAAGTTAAAAATATGTATATATCTATGTATAAAAGCAACTATTAAGGCAAAAGAATATCATTGTGGAAGAGATCTGGCTGTGAGCTGGGAATTCCTTGAATAAATATCTTCACATTTCTAGGATAGGCCATCTTCTGGCATTTCGGTGATGGTTAAAAGGAGTTTAAACCCTTTTAGTTTATTTTCTCAAACAGAAACTGTAGTCCCTACTAAAACTGCCATGGCAAAAAGAATACAAGGACAGAAAAATATGCTATTTTCTGTACTCCACTGTCGGAAGTCCCCAACATTTTTTCTTGATAATATTTCTCTCCCTCAATTATTCAGTGTCTTATCACCTGCTCTTGAATTGGATTCAGAGAAAACCATAGAAACCTAAAACCCTCCACTAAACCCTGCAAAATAAGATTGAGTTCTTCTATATCTGTTATTAGGTGCTTCATGAGAAAAAATATAAACCTCAGTCAATTATTTATGCAGTTATGTCTATGTTTCTAAAATTAAAAATTATTAGTGCTGGAATAAGGAGCTGACAAGTGAACAGTCCCACTGACTCTCATGATGAGGATAATCCTCTGCAAGGGTCTATTCCTTGGGGTTCAGTGTGGTTTAGTGTCACAGTTCATCCCTGCACACTCACCCTTTGTCACAGGTCTCATAAGAACTCAGTAGGAGACAATGGACCATGTGAGCAATGGAGCTAATCAAGGTAAATAAGCTCAATTTTATAAATGAGCAAATTTTTCAGAGCATCTATAATTTTTTTCTGCATTTAGTCATGTTATTTAAAAAAATGTCAGCACAATGGCTTTAAATATTAGAAATTAAATTTACTACCTAAATGAGGATCATTGATATCACAGACAAGCAGGAATAATTTAGACCTTAATTGGACCTCTAAAGGTAATTAATTTTCCAGTGATATTTGGTATAAATATTCTCTTCTTAATTTATTGAAATAGAAATCTGAAATGTTCATGCATCCAAGTATGCTCAGTTCTAAACAGAAAAAATTAGAAATGCCCAATACCCTTTTTGTTCTTTTTTTCTTCAGTGTCAGCAGACTCTGCCATGAAAGTGGTACAAATACAGCAGTTATTCCTTAAAGGATTTTATAGCTGATACCCTAATCCATTACCATCTATCAGTACACAATGGCATTTGACATGAGTTATATTTGAAACCAAAATAATTGACTGTGTTTATTTAATGGGACATAGCTTATTTATCCAATGGGATCTAAGCCACTTACTGAGCTAAAGCCTAAATTATTTGGAATCAAGGACATGATAGAAGTGGGTCAGGTTTTTTTCCATGTAATATTTCCTAATGTAGGCCTGTAGGTCTGTAGGTAGGAAAGACCAAATTGTGTCTAGTAGGCTGGTGTTTGTTGTACAGGAATCGGCAATTCCACTGGAAAATATTTAGAAATCAGGGATTGCTGACAGGGATTTTCCACTGGAAAATATTTAGAAACGAAAAAGGCTTAACACTGTGAGCTATGAAGTATGAAGTTTCCATAGAAATGCCATTATTCCCTCTCCCTGAGAAATGAGCTCACATGTATTGTGAACAGGAAAACATAGTTATTGACAGCTATCTGCAACTATCTAGATTATCCTCATATAAAATAAAGTCATGAAAAAAGTTCAGTGTGATGGTGCACATAGCTTTCCTTTTTTGCAGCTGTTGCATGGGATTCTTGCTCTTTACTCTTCTTCTTGATCTGTTAAAGTGGGAGCCCACTGACCTCTTTAAAGAGGTGTGATTTTCAGAAGACTTAAGGATAGCAAGGTAAGAACCAACCAGCTCATGGAAAGGATTTAAAGAAAATAGAGGATAAAATACTATGGGGAACAAAGAAATTTATGTGCTCTGGAGGAGCCTAAGGCTCCCTGATGCAGCAATCAGGACATACGTCCACTGGCTATGGTCACTGTTTAGGTGGGGCCACAATTTCAGCATTTCTTCATCCTCTGATATTTAAATTCTCTTCTCCAAAATAGAAATTACACATAATACAGTCTGTAAACTGATACAATTTTCAATTGTTGGCTCATCTATTACACTGTGATGTTCTGCTTATCTTCCCTGTCTTTACTCTAATAGTGGATAGGCTTCCCTGGCTCCAGGGGCTGCCCAGCTCCTCTAGGTCTCACCAGGCTTGCAACCTGCTCACCAGACCTCATTGCTTTGCTCTGGGGAGGAGGCCAACAGCCAACTATATCTGATCTGCTGCTTTCTGCCTTTCCTATCTGCATTAGCACGGGGGAATTTTTGAGCAGCTGATCAGGTCAAAGATTAAAAATGGTCCAAAGAAGTGATTAATTGCTTCAGTAAGCATTGACATGCAGAGCAGCAGTGTGAGCTCATCTGGGGAGGGGGTGGGTGGTTACCCAGAGGTGGTTCTGAATGTGGGTGCGTTGAATTTTGTGAATAGTTCTAAAAATCAAAGTGGTTTTGATAATTAGTAAAAACAGATCATAACTTTTCCCCCACATTGACATGCTCATAAATTCTGTATGAAAATATGCTGGTTCTAATTTGATTTAAATTTCCTCTGAGAAGTGGATGAGAGTAGCATTTCCCAAAAGCTCTATTCTAGCTCTTTTTTTTTTCTTTCAATTTTCCTTCAGGTTTCCACTAAGTGAATAATAAATGTGTTTTCTTCAGAAATTACATGCCTAAAAGTGAACTTCTTTACTTATAAGCTATGGAGGAAACAATTTTTTGCATTGTACCTGCATGAATAATATCTAACATTACACAAAAGCTCATTAAATGTTTGGGTTTTTTTTTTCCAAGACAAAACCTAAGCTGTAGATTGTAAGGATTTGACTTAAAATGACAATATAAATGTTCATAAAACCTCATTTTTACATACTTAAAAAATAAATTATAGATAAAAAGTAAAAGTGCCTAAGAATGATAAAAAGATACTGGGATGATAAGGCCTGATTCTTTGAAGGTAGGAAACAGTAATATTTTTCTCCTGACATTAGTATTTCATGTTGGCACTATTTTATATCCTTATTTTTTTGCAGTGAAATATAGCATATTCGACTTATCTGTGAAGCATTACATTATCAGTCACACTTCTATTAGATATTAAATTAAATCATACTATCAAATGAACTAAATGTCAGTCAAAAGCAAAAAAAAAAAAACAAATCAAACCAAACAAAATCAACAAAAATAAAATAAAATAAAGTCCCAAATCACAAAAAGGAAGTCTAGGTTAGGAGTGCGTGGGTCTAGAGATAAAAATATCATGGCATTTACATTTAAATAAGCCAATGAACATGGTGTTCTGATCATGTAGAAGCTGTAAAATGATGAATTTTGGGTTATTTCAGGAAAAAAAGAACATAAACACCCAGATACCGCTGAGTGTCTGTGCTGTGTGAGATGTGTAATTCTACATCACTGAGTCCCTGACAGCAAAGCTGTGAACCACACCAGCCATCAGGTGTCCACAAACCATTTTCTGACCCTGGGTAGAGCTGCCCAGCCTGCACAGAGGTGCAGAGCAGGTGGAGGGGGAGAGGGAAGGCTCCATGGCAGCCTGGGCTGGCTGGGTGGGAGAGCCCTTCTGCACAGCTCAGGCAGCCCTGAGGCTCTGTAGGTCCCACTGTCCTGTCCCCAGGCAGAGGAGGGCCTTGGGCTGGCTCCTGAGAGGGCCCTGCCTCTAACTGTCCCCTCGTAGTGCCCTACCCTCCCGTGTGCTCTCAGCCTGCACTTCAGGCAGCAGTTCTTGGCCACGACTGCCAAGTTTTCTCCTGCCAGTGTATGAGCAGTTCAGAAGCCTCTTCACACCACGTGGGGCTGTATCGGGGTTACAGCCTGAGACAGGAGCCTGTTCCCTCTGCCTTGTTTTCGCTGAGAGCCCAAGCAGTGCCTTCCTTCCTTGCCATCTGACAACTCAATTTAAAATCTTGGCTTGATTGCAAGTCCATGGCAAGATTCCCACTGGATACTAAGTGAATATGTTGTCACTACTGACTGCAAAATCATTAGATGATGGAGAGGGTTGATTTCAGCCTAACGATGCAGCATGCAGGTGATGCTGACAGGGATTGTGAGCATGCTGGGGACCATTTTCTCTTTCTGGAAATCCTTGGCACATGTGAACCTTTGCAACAGAGCCTGTCACATGCCAGAGAAAGCTCCAGTCATTCATATCTCTTGTGGTGGAAAACAAGGGATATAGGACTCTTGACTGAGGTGGAGTATCGCTGGGTAAACCATGTGTTAAACAACTCTTATGCACTTTGCTCAGCAAGTTTGCTGGCTTCAGGCACAACATATATCAGGTGTTTTGTTCATGTTTTGCACAGAGAAAATTTTCTAATTCATTAAGACCTGACGAACAGAATAGGGAATTCAAATGTCTTTAAACGTGGATTCCAATTATCAATAGCACAGCATTTTGAAGAGAGGACAGGCTGTATAGTCTATTCAACAAGTTCATGTGGCTGGAAAGATTGTCTTACTGATGATGGCAGAATTGACACAATTGTTCATTTTTTTTTTTTTTTTTTGCCTACGCTAAAAAAAAAAAACAACCAAAAACTACAGCAAACAGATATTTGAAATAAAGTGCAGATTTTTCTCAGTGCTTATCCCACTGTAATGCAAGATTTATTCAGTGGCAAGGTAATCCTTACAGGATTGGCATATGAGTTTTGTTTTCTTTCTCATGAACTTGTATCTATACTTGTCAGCATAGCTGAACAGCTCCTCTGTTAATCTGATCTAATGATCACAAGAATCAGGGAAAAAAGGACACTAAGGCAACTCCAACCCTGGCACAAACACAGCCAAGTGCATTTAATTTCAACTATCACAAAGACATTCTAAGACTGGAAACTGTCCATTTAAATTTTGCTGTTTTCTTAGGGAAAGGTCAGAATCTTTATTCAGCATTGCTTTATGTAAATTGGAAAACTCTTTTCAAATTACTTTAGTAGGAAGCAAGGACTATCATTACTTCTACGCAGCTTGTGCTGCAGAACTAGTCTTTAGAATGACCCTTAACTGAAGCAGAAAATGGAACTACAGTCTACCAACTAACCTCTCTGGTTCAATCTAGCTGTCTCTTGAGACTTTTTAATTTCCTTTAACAAATCCAGACAATGATAGCAATGGCAATGAGAACTGCAGCTTGAGAAATCAATATAAATTACTGCAGCAACAAAAGCAGTTGCAGTTGTGACTTGTAGGGTGCCAGAGAACCAGAGTTATAACAAAAATACAATGGATGGTAGATACTATTTTATTTTACAGAATGCATTGTTGCTATAAAGGAATTCTCTTTCCTTCCTGTCTTCTTCCACACAGGACTTTGATTTACAAAAAATCAGTAGAAAATAAGAGATCAAGTTTCAATCATCAGTGTTTGCATGAACAACCTTTCCGCAGCAGACCATGCCTAACCTCTGGGCTGATGCTTTCAAAATCATACAATATCTGATCATACGTTAATGGAGTTTGGCTTGCTGTATTTGATTTAAAGATAAATATGCATCAATAAATACAGTACAGTAAGCACAATGAATGTACCACATCCATGTAAAATATGGTAGCATTCTGAGATGAGAGAGGTGTGTTTATTTCTATTAAGTTTGAGGACTAAAAGGAGTTATAGTAATTTCTTTATAAGTTGGAAATGCTGCAAGAGATGGATTTAATAAGTATAAAGAAAAAGAAAATAAAATTAATTTAATTATTGAAAATAATATATATTACTTGACTTTTCAATAAATTTTCATATATTAAGTGTTAAAATGCAAAGCAGTGGCATTTAAAATTCTCTGTGGAGGCTGATGGTTTGCTGGTAATGTTACTTTTTCTGTATTATCAAAATGAGTTAATTAAGAATTTCAAGTCTAATGCTTGACATGACCTATGGAACAACTATATATTTAGCTTTAGGGCTCAGCCATTTGGGCCTAGAAAAGCTCACAAAGTGAAACTTACTGAGCTCAAGACAGCTTTAACTGGGAATACTAATAACACAAGCATAATTCAGATATTCAACTGCTCTTCTACCTGGGAAAGTATTTGTTCACCTTGTTTCTCTTGACAGAGACTTCTATTTCATCTTCCCCTGGCACTTACCAGGCTTTGAAATTAGTAAGTTAATATGCCTTCAGTTATAGATTCTGTTAATCATTGCAAAAACTGCAATGTTCAAGAATTTCCTACCAAGCTGATATGGATGAAGTTTTGTTTGGCTTCAGAGGAAATTCTGGTGGACTCCCTTTTACTGAGGGAACTTCTGCCCTCACTCAGGTTGTATAAAAACAAAGTGGCAAATCCACAGGGCAGAACCTCAGCTGACACAGCCTGACCGCAGTCCTCAGATTTTCTGCAGCTAGAGAAAGAACTCACCTCTTCTCATGGGATTACTGGGAGTAGGGTTATCCACCCACAAGAGAGACAGAGATTTCCTGCTCAACTAAGTCATGTCTTAAAGACATGTGGAGGATTGTGTTTGATTCCTGCTGATCTCCAGCCAAATGTAAATGACACACCCATAACACCAGAGAAGAGAACTTATTGGTTGCTTCACCTGGGACTTTGATCTGTAGAAAATCCCAAGACATTCAAAAATCCTAAGCATTGATCCCATCCCTTTGTTTCAGTGTGATTTGTTTGTTTCCAGTCCAGTTGAAAACTAGGCCTTTACTGAGGAAGCTCAATTGTGAAAATAATGATCTTTGAAATTGAACCTTTGACACCTCATTTTATTTCTGCAACTGATTTTAACATCTTTGAACGCTGAGATTACACAAAGTGTCTGCCGTTCAATTTTGTACAGAGCAGCTCAAAAATTATGGTGATAGAGGAAGTCTTGTATTACATTGGACCTGTTCCAATATTAGTTATTTAACTTTGAGTATGCAGAGAGTGTAAATGGATGCATTTCATTATAGTGGTTTGGTTTTCATGTGAATCAAGAAAACATTGTTTAAATTGGGGAAATGGCTTAGAATTTAAATCGCCAACATTTAGATAGTTGTGGATTTAAATAGAAAATAGGTCTCAGTGGATAGATTTTCTTCCCAAAAAGATTGCAAAGCAAGGTCTGAATAACATCAGTTTTGAGAATTCTGAGACCTGGGTGCCAGACCAAAATATAACTAAATATAATATTGACAGCTTCCACTGTTAAGCATCTAAATTAAGGGGTTTGATTAGGATTGAGTTAATTTGTACAAGAAATAGTGAAAACCCACTAGTTTTAATAAACTGGAAGTTCTACTGTTGAATTAGGAAACATAACCATCTCATTTAGATATCAAAACCAATGTAAGTTTATAGATGCATCTGTATAAAAACATTCTGCTCTACCAGAAGCAGGTACAGGTTTCAGTTTGAGCTGTTTTGATACAAGTTTCCTTTTTTAACTCCCGAGCTAGAAAATGCCCATAACCTTTTAAAGAGCTTTACATTTCCATTTGTTTACTGAAGAAAAGATCTAGGATCTTTGAGGGGCACCTTTGAATATTTGTTTATATGAAAGTTGTTCTAAAGTGCTAGTTATTAAATGCTTGCTGGGCTTAGTAAAACAAAGGTCTCTCAGAATTAAGTAGATATGCCACTAGCAAAAAGACATATTGAATAATAAAATGCTCAGTGTGCCTAGCATCATTTTGTCTAACTATAAATTTATTTATAGATTTTTGACTTTATAAAAGGCTTCAATGTATCTCTACTTCATGATTTGCCAATGCACCCAGAGGAAAGGTTCATTCTAATCAAATTTGGTATCACAAAAATAAGCATGGGAACAAATCAACAAACCCCTGGCACTGTAACCATTATAAAAAGACAGATGATTGTGTTGGTAAGTTTCTTCTATCTTGAAACTAATTCTCCATGGTTCAGCTGTTGGTTCCCAAACCAGGTAGTGCTTCTGTTTTTTTCTGCAGTGCTGTCCTTCAAGGCAGACAAGGACTGAGTGTGGGCAGGAAACACAGCCTGCTGAGTCAGCTCTGTGTTGTGCTCATGTCTGGAGTAACTCATCAGGAGATAGCCCAGTGAAATGTCTCATGCTATGAGAAATAGCTACAAGGAAGTTCTGGAAAATAAACTCTGCCTTCATCTTTCTTCTTCAAAACCTGTTGAGGGGGAAGGCTTTTATAGATAAGGATGGGACACGGCATTTGTGACTGCCTTTCCTGGTATCTTTGAGCTGACTATCTCTCTCTCCTGTGGGAAAGACCATTTAATCCTTGTTGGGCTTTCCTAAGCTATAATGGCATTACAGGTTATTTTCAGGAGTTTCTGTGTTCTCATATTTAGCAATATTGCTAAGTGATTGGGATCTGGGCACAGGAGGCTGCCTTTGCCCTTGCCCTGTGTCCTTGCCATGGGAAACTGTGCTGCTGTCACAGTGCCCCAAAAAAAAGGGACAGTCACCATGCCACTGGGTTAAAGACACTCCTATGTTGATTGAGGACTTCTGTATTTCCAGAAGGTGACTGTATTTGGGACATAAAAGTAACAGGAATTTGTGTGAAAAAAGTATTATAACTAGCTCTAGGTTAATCATTAATTATAGAGTTATTTGGAAAGTATTTTCCATTTTATATTTATATTATGAATAAATATTTATATGAATAAATACATATGTATGGTTTTTAACATTTCAATGATATATTTCTTTTAGAAAAATAATTCCTCAGATTATAAAGAAAGCCCTTTCAAGAAGTTGGCTCTTATAAAAGCATAGAAATTCAGAAAGTCAATATTATCTGGAAAAATATTAGTTTTAATCAAAACCCATTATCCATCAAATATTTTCAATAAAAACAATTTATCAGGAATGATAATTAGTTTTCATTTGAGTGACAGACTTTATTAAATACTGTGGGATAGTGACTATCCTCTGTGCAACCAGCCAAGACAGTCAAACCTAAGGAGCTCAAGAGATCCTTTCCAATCTATCTTTTCTGTGATTTGGATATCTTTTCTGAGGCAAAGCCTCAATCTATTTTGACAATTTCCCCAACTATTCCATGTATTCCATGTTGGTTTTGCACAAGGATGACGAAGGAACAGAGCTTGACAGGCCAGCAGTGTTTGATTTAGGCAAATTTGTAAAGTTTTTTCTTTTATTCCCTGCTCTTGTACTTCATTTTTCTGAGTTCTCAGCTAATCTTGCAAAACTGTAGCTCACAAGCTGCTTTCTACATTCTACATTCATTTACTACAGCTTCACACAGGATTTATACCAGAGAACTTTGCTGTACCTGATCTTTGGCTTCATGCAGTACTGTGTAATTATGATCTCTTATGCTTCATTAATTAATATTCATTTAAGCAACACAGGCAACATAAGCAGACAAACATGTTTTAGCTATCTACACTCCAAGATAGTCCTAAAGTAATAAAGTTATTCTTCAGTCTTCATTTGTTTGTTTTTAAAAGATGACAACTAAATCTCCAGATCAGGAAACACATGCACGGTTACTGACATGAGACCAAATTGCTTTCCTTGTAACATTTCAACATCTTGTTTATTTGCTGCTGCAAATTTCTCAGCTGAGAATCCAGACAGAAATACTACAAAATTTCATATACAAAAAAGGGGATTAATATGCTTAAGAGAAAAATTAAAATGAATGTGTTGTTGGAAAGGCTCAATATTTTTTTCCTTCACAAAATAAAAAATACTACACATCTAATTTCATTATTTTTTAAGTCTTTTGAGGATACTTGATGTTTATTCAATAGGCGGACTTGGGTCATCTCTCCTTAGGTGCATTAGGTGAATTTAGTACTTCACTTTTGTGGCCAAATATATGTCACTGGTGTGAGGAATAGCACTAGCCCCATAACTATAGGCAAGTTGAATTGTATTCTGTCATCTTCATGACCACAATATCTATGCCTTAAAAGGTTGTAGCTGGCTCTATTTCACCCTGTGCTCGGTATTGATGAAGCAATAAAAGGTAGGTATTAACATCAAAGAACCAATAATCAAATAATTGTTTAGCTGTGTGGGAGACATCGAGGCTGCAGTCAAAAGTACATAAATTTGAAAACAGCATCCAAGTCCATGGCTGGAATCTGTGGAGAGTTGTCAGAAAGGGCAGGTTAGAAGAAAATATCATATAGTGTAAACAATCAGAAACCATTATTCTTTCCCATGTTTTATCTACTGATAGAATTTTGTTCAGTGCTTTACAGACAGGTCTGAAGACTCAAGAAGAAATTAAAGAGTAAAGAGACTTATGCAGTACTTAATGCACAAATCACCATCTAAGCAAGCCCAGTGGGAATATATTTTGCTTTTCAGTTTAGGTTGCGACACTCACAAACCACTGAAGGTGCACCTAAGTTTGCCAGGCAGGCTGTGAGCAGTGGTGTGGTGACTGATCCATGTAAAACTAACAGCTTCTGTCTGCTGGGCTGAGCAAGGAAGGTGCCTTTGTGCTCATATGTGGCTGTGAACTAGAGCAGATGAAATGTGGGCACATATTCTTGCTATCTGCTGCCTTTGCAGTGAACCAGGGAGCTGAACCTGAATCTTCCACATCTCAGGTCATGGCCCTGCCTCCAGGGAATACTTCACTGAATGCCATTCCATAATGGATAGAAAAGCAAGTGTTTCCTCACCCCTTCCTTGCAGGCTTGTCCAAAGCAAGCAAGGACTGTGACTTATGATAATTCTATAAAAATGTCATTTCACTGCATATCTGCTTCTTTGCCAGAATTACAGGCATTGACTCCAGCAGGCTTAGCCTGGGATTATTAAAAAGCTTCCTGGAGGCAGCTGATTTCCCTGGAACTCAGAATTCCTAGAGAAAATCTGGGAACAGTGTTTATTGCATCATTAGAAGTCAAAGCCAAGCAGATGGAGATACCTCTCAGAAAACACACTGCCATGAAAGGGTGAAGGGCTGAATTCAGCAGGGGGGACTTCCTCTTGGATTCCCTAAGATGAAAGAAAGCATAGATTTGGAGTCCTGGCATTTCAGAATTACTTCCTTGGGACTACAGTTTGTCTGGGACACTTCAGACAGATTTAACACTCTGGACTAATACGCAGTAAGGTCCACATCACAGCACATCATTTCTCTAGCTACTATGAAACATCACAGGCTGTAGAAAAATGTAACTTGTAGGGGTGTCCCATAATTCACAGAAGGATTCAGCTGTTCTGTCTAAGAGGGTCAATTCCTCTATCTACAGCCTCATTTACAATAGCAATTCCAGCTTAGATATGGACACTTAATCTTTTTTTCATTATTATTATTCTTTCTGAACAATAGTAATTTCCAGGTTGAGGAAATTACTCTAATCCCTTCTTTTCTCAAAGGCTGTATAAATTGTTGATGTTATACCTTGTTTTGCAGCAGATGCTACAGCTGACTTTTGACTGTTTAAAAATAAAACAAAAAACATACAAAGTCCCAAACTGATTCCTCATTTTTTAAAATCAGATTTAGCCCTCTATAAAATAGTATCAGGAGACAAAAAGTGTAGTATAGTGATATATAAATAATTTTCCATTACATATTCAACTTTTCATTGGAGAATGACTAAAGGAAAAAATTCCTACTGTGACAAAATCTGATACCAAATATGTACATTCATACTTTATTTTCTTGTGATTTATTTTCTTGATTTCTAAGGCCATGGGCAGCTGAATATACTGGCCTTAGAAAGTCATGCTATTTCAGTTTGAAAGACCAGCAGGCATGTCTTGAATCCCTGAATAATGAGATAATCTTACCACAAGAGTAGAAAATTTACATTAAGATTATTTGAGATTGACTTTAACTCTCTTTGGATTCCAAATCTTCCAAGCACTCAGTAGAAGTGAATTTAACCACTTCAAAAGAGGAGGTGGGGTAACCTTCCTGCTGTGGGAGGGGGGAGGAAGAGGGTGAAGATTCTCATAAGACTGAGCCTGCTGTTGAGATTGTCTCTATTTTTCCTCTTCCATCTCATTTTATATGTGTGTCTCATCCTCATCCCTGATTCAATGACTGCAATATTGTAGAATTATTATACCACTAGGTGCAACGTGCCACAGCCTCCCCCATACCTGGCCTGATGGACCTACACTGAATGTTGCAGATAGGAGGTGGGTACAATAAATATACTGAAAATCTTCTCTTTTTTGCCATCTCCTTGATGAAACTTTCTGGAGACTATGGCTGCTTACCTGGAGTCAGACTAAGTCTGATCCTTGTGTGTACATCAAGCTGACGGCAGCTTGGTATTCCTGCTGTGAATTTTTCTGGGGCAAAGTTATGTACAAATGAATGCATTAAAGATGCATTTGAAATGCAACAGTCTCTGCAGATTGTGTAGAAGCAAAAAGGCTTTAAAGAAGAGAAATGGGTCTGGAAATGCCAAGGTTCAACGTTTGCAACAGCCCCAGCATGAGCACAAGAGGGCTTCTTAATTAAAGGGGGATGAGGGGGGCAAGCTGCCTGCAATCACAGTGTGGGGTCTGCAAGTACTCTGAAGATGGCACTTTACGATCATGAAATGTGCTCCTCTCACAATGATGCCTGCCTGCCTGCCTGCTTTGAGAGGTGATTATCTGCCTGGCAAAGGATCACATCAGCAAAACTCTGAATGCCACTCTCAGGTGCAGCCTGCCCTGGTCTCAGGGGGAGCACAGAAGGGTAATGTATTAAAATGTGGCAGCTCTTCCAGTTTGGGTCAAACAGCTCCCTGACATTGCATTTTGTATCACAGCTTACCCAGTGCAGTTAAATTCTAAAACTACTGATACGAGGAAGGAACTTAAAGAGAGTAAAACTTAGGGTATAAATAAGATCCATTGTTCCATAAGCAGGCAGCAATAGCACAGAGGCCAGGTAGCCTTTTGAGATTGCATGTCACAGTGTGAGACCTGGCAAATGTTTTAGACATCTGTGATGGTTTTCAGCTGTTGAGAGAGTTAGACATTCAGACAGAGGCACTGGGGAGGTAACAACTTAATGAAAAAACAGCCCTGTGTGGGACAAGTTGTTGTCTCAGACTCTTGGAAATTGTGATGATAGAGGCTTTGAAAAGTTAGGTCATGGGCAACTTGTTGCTGCTAAAGAACACCTTTACAGAGCATATCAAAGCACCTCTCTCCCAAGGACTGCTGTTATGCCCACTCCCTTCTCACCACAGAGACTTCCCATCACTGTAATTTGCCCTTGCACATCAGGGAAAATTGTCCTTAGTGATCGGTTCAGTAGAAATACGAGGAGACCAACAGGCAGATGTGTTGCTGGATCCACTTTCAATAATGAGGCTGAAAGACAAATTCCAAGGTTTTTGTTTTGCAATCAGAACAGCAGTCTCAGTGAGACTGGTTATTACACAAGCCATGAGCAGAACAACTGTATGGACCTTTGTAGGACCCACGGCAGAAGTGAGAGGTGTAGGCGTACATAAAAGAATGTGTTTGTGTATCTGGGTGTTTATTAGTGCTATTAGTTGAAACTGAAAGCTTTGGAATAGTGGGAGAGTGGTTTTTCTTTGTTTTGTTTTGGTTTGGTTTTTTTTTAAAATTTATTTTGTAATTTTGTGTGTCATTTAGGCCATTCCAGTATGAAACTATTGTTGTGGCCCAGGTTTGGGCTCCTCCCTGAAACCTATTCATGAGGCTTGAAACCTCTTTATCTGTGAAAGAAGCTCCTATTCCCTTCTCTGTTACCCAGGTATCTTGCTCTGAGATGCTGTTTGCATCCTTTCTACTCTGTGGCAAAACAATAATTATTATTAGAAATACCATGAAATCAGTGCCATCACTCAAATAGTAATTTAAATGGGAAATTGGAAAGTTTGTTCTAAGCACTGTGGAGTGAAAAATCCTTTAAAGGAGAGCATAACATTGACAGGTGATGCACAAAAAGACAAAGGTGTGGACGTAGAGAAAATATTTTGTGCAACTCTATGGGTACATCCAGATATGAATAGATTGTGTTCAATCTGTCAAAACGTATTTTTCCTTTTTCTGATTATTTTTATTTTTTGAATTAATTTTTGATAAAAAATTGAATTGTTGCAGGGTCCACGTGTTAATAAAACACTAAAACAGGTGTTTAAACTCTAAGAAACTAGAAACAGTAGAACAACTCACCAGTTTAATCCTGAGTACTTAAAGGGATTGATGGAGTGGGGTACCTTGTTATCCAAAGAACAGAACTCCTAATTTCTTTGTTAATTGGTGTTATCTCATTCTTTACAGTTATAATGAGTATTCACAAATAGCAAATCCTCTCTTTCTTATCTCTGTCAAAGCATATGGTCCTAGCAAAGGAACCAAGATAAGAGTAGCCTAATGCAGATGTCCTCTAAATTCAGGATACTGAGAGATTGTGTCCAAAGGAACTGAAATGAGCCTTAACAAAACTTAACACTTTATGTACTTGGTATGCTCATGAGGAACTAATTTTAAAGCCCATCTATTTATCCATCCTTAGATGAACTATGGGTAAGTGTACTTGGTTTTAAAGCAAAAAATCCGTGTCCTGAGAAATGCCTTTATTCCAAAAATCACAGCCTATAACAAGGGCTAGAACTTGTCAGGAATCTTCCAATAAAATGTTTTTCTTTGGAAAATGCCAGTTAGTAAGAAGGAGTGCGGTTCATGAGCTTCTGTGGACCTCTTGATGAAATTAATTTTAAAGCAAATCTAGATTTTCAAATATGAGCATGTATTTTTGAAACCATTTCCAGATAAAGCAACTCAATGCTTTTAAATATCAGCTAAAATGCACCTGAGAAAAATAAAAATTATGAGAACCGCAAAGTCCTATAACAATAATATTTCATTTTTCATATCTATATTTATATCTATATTTATATTTACTCTCTTTTTAGTGTTTGTGTGTTGAATTCTGGGCCTAAACATGACATGGAAAAATGTTTCAGATTCTCAAAAAATTTTAAATGGCAAGAAAATACTATTTTAGGATAAAAATTCAGACTTTTTGTCAGTGACATCCTGGTGTACAGACAGGTCAAAACCCAGATCCCAAAAGATCAGTAGATATGTTTCTCTTGTTGATTTCATTGACACATTAAGTGTTTCTCTTTTGCTTGGTCATAGCATCTTCCTCCATAATAGTTTTATGTGGACCTGAGAGTCTAAATTCCTAATTTAAAGTTCCCTTGATCCTTGCACTTTGAACATTGTTAGTTGTGGTGCTATTTATCAAACATACAATTTTTGAAGTTCCTGCTGCAACTGCTTCCCAAGAGAAGTCTTTTCTTCTTCAGGCCTGACAGTACCATAAATTATTTTAAGATGTTATAACATTCTGTATTTTCTAGTGAGTTATACTGCTAGTTAAAAAAGGCTCTATATTTCTGAGGAGCCTCCAATTTGATTGTTTGCTGGGAGCAACATTGTGAAGAGAAAATGCAGCCGTTGGTCTTGAGCCCTGATATTGTCTCATAACAAATGGTCTCAATTAAAGACAATTCAAGGAAGTCCATGGAAATATAGTCAATTATCAAACCCTGAGAAAGAAAGAACACAATTTGACTTCATTTTGCAAGGTATTAAAAAATCATGCAATACAAATATGGCAGAAAAGCACAGTCACACCAGGCAGAAAACAACAAAAAAACAATGACTAGAAGACATTTTTTCTGCACTTGAAATTTCTTTTCCCATTTCATTTGCAATTTGCAAACTCCGTACTTATAGTAAATGCTTGGATGAATGTTCATTTAGTTCTATCTAGTCTGTTTTGTTTCTGTAAAATTTATCCTTAATGCCAGCTGAGTAAGAACTTACAGGCAAGGCAAAAAACCTGAAAAGTTAAACAATTTTACATCATGAAGGGAAATATCTCTCCTGTCAAAACTCTGCTGGTTTTTGAGGCATGGAAATTTATCATCACTGCAATTATTATCATAGCTTCATTCAGCTCCTCCAGAATCATAAGAAAAGGGAGATGATGACATGATAAGAAGCAGTATTTGCTATAGTTATACTCATCCACCATGTAATAGCAGTTGCATAAAAGCTACCTAAAAATCAATGCACGTATTTTGGACAGAAATTAGTGTGTTACATTAGATGCATTATTCTAAATTATTATTATTATTGTATACTGGTTCAGTGCTTCCTTCTTATTCACTATATTTCTGCTCTCAGAATTGTAGGTCCAAAGAGATAAGAGGCCTGTGAAGTCTAAAAAATGCATTGATGGTTTGGTGGTGTCTTGTAAATGGATTGGAGACCAATGCTGCAGCTCAGACAGAGGAAGTTTTAACATTTCTAACTATTCAGGCTGATAAATAAATAAGTGTAAACACAATATCAAGATCCATCTGATGGGGATGTTTCTATAGAAAAACAATCTGTGAATCCCCATCAAATTTTACTCCCATTTTCAGTGCTTAGAGGAAAGAGCTTTGTTCAGTGAGAGGTGGGAGGATGCTTCTAGCCATGGGCCACTGGAATGGTGCAGCAAAACTCCTCTTGGCTTCTTCCTTCCTCAGCCAGTAACTCCAGCATGTGCTTTACACCCACCCTGTGGGATTTGGACACACAGTGACAAGGACTTCTCTTAATCAAGGCCAAAATAGCTAATGCTGTATACAATTGCCTCACTTTAAGGCAGGCTGGTTTAAAAATGTTTTTGTAATTGCTCCCCAGGCTGTCTGACATGTTTTCGGCTGCTACAAGCCAATAAATAACAAAAGTAACAATCATAATAAATAGTAAATATTTAATATTGTAAGAGCAACATTGTTGAGTGCACAGTATTTTGAGTGACAGATGTGTATTTGTTAGTGATATTAACTAAATAGAGAGTGCCTTGCAGTTTCTTTAATAGCCACAGAATTAATCACACAGATTAATAATGTTGCCATGCACAGCAGGAAAATGATTTCTTCTCGGCAATGACTTTCTTTTTGCTAAGAATGTTTTCAGCCAAATCATGTAGTGACACACAAGCAAGTTCCCAAGCTACTTAAAACTGATTTTCAAAGATTTTACACATTCACTGCAGGGACTGAGTTTTTCCATTCTAGGGAGGATGTGGTCCTTCTGCTGAGAAGCCAAGAACTGTTACTCAGCCCCTTGCCTGGTGCAGTGGGGATTGCTCATCTGATGCTGCAGAATAGGAGTGGAAATTTCTCCACCCAAACACATCCTGGAGTGTATGTAAAACAGCACTTTGTGAGAAAAGATTAAATATTTTTCTCTTGCTCAAGAGAAACACCTCTTGAATATGAAGGTGATTGAGATTTAGGATGCAGAGAACAGAAGTGCTTTAGCAAATTCTTGACGTAGCAGACAGAAAGGAAATTAGCACAGCAGTGTGCCAAGGCCAATATAGCCTGTCCTTGGGAAGGAGCAGTGCACACTCTCGTGTTCCCTGGCCAGACTATAAAGGAGACAAACGTACCCATACCAAAGTCAAGGGTTGTCTTTTGTTGAACAAAGTTTTACTTCTGTGATATCCCTGCAATTGCAGCTGTTTTGACATGAAGATGATGCAGATTGAATGGATGACTTGGTATCCAGTCAGATTCTGGGCAATAATGGCTTTGGCATGAAAACAGTAGTTTGAAAAGTCAGGTTGTGCATTCAAACATCTGTATTTGCTGCATCATTTTCTGGGCCATATAAAGGCCAGTTGAAACTGTATCCAGTGACAATGTGTTATCCTGCAGGATCAAAGTACCATGTACCACCAAGTACTAAATAAATTATGGTTGGACTGCTGGGAGAGAAGCAAGGTCACGAGCTTGCTATAAGAAAGCTTTACTTTGGAGTTAATAGTCTGCACTAGCTTGAAATGAGGCAGGCAACCAGCTAAATTGAAGGCAGGCTTTCTTGCATACATTAGATGCCAGGAGAATTTTGCATACACTCAGAACCTTGTTTTGCCTTTTGAAATGAGGAAAACAAAGTGGATTTCCTTTGAAAATGGAAAATTAAAAAAAGCAAAACAGAAACAAAAACAAACCTCTTGTGCTAGAGGCATGCTATGAAGCAATTGCTTTGCAGATAAGCCCTTCTAACAACCATATTGAATAGAATGTCACACATCAGGCAGCTTTACATCAAAGTAAAATTCCAAAATACGGTGTAATTCAGCCAGAAGGGAGTGATACTTTTAAAGACATGATTTCATCAATGATGAAAGATTGCGTTATTTCTTTCAGGGAGTCCTATAATAAACATTATTTTAAAAATTAAAATAAATAAGCAAATAAATACAAGAATGAATGGATGAATGATTGGTAATATATGGTATGTATTATTCTAATAAAAAAATCATTTAAATCTAGTTCCTATGAGGTATTTTCAACCATAAAAAATTGGATTTCCATCACATGTAAAAATTCTTTTTAAAAATTTTTCCCCCTCACCAAAATCTGCATTTAAAAAAAGAGAAAAAAAAGAAAACAAAAAATCTTTGCAAGAATTTGTATGCTTCCTAACAGAATTTGGGGATCTAAGGAGGGAAAGCCAACAGACAATACTCATATTGAAAGAAAAGAAGGAATTTCAGTGTATTCAATATCATTCACTTCTCAGAGAAAAAGAAAATAGCCCGGTCTTAAGTTTTAGAAAGAGACTATTTGTCTGAAAGTTTGACCAACAGTAAGAGAGAAATTTTATATTGCTTCCTGGGCTCCAAAGCATCATTTAAACTGGAGGAAGTCTTAAAATATCCCTTGATTATCATCATCGACCTCTATGAAGAACTTCATCAATGTTTTGTCCGTTCTGGTGGCAGTGGGCAAAAAAAATCAGTGATTCATTGGTAGTATAGGGCCTAATATGCCTCCAGCCCTCCTCACCATTAGTTTTCCATTATCTGTTATTCTCTAAGCTCAATAAAGGGCAGCACTGAGCCCCATTAAGAGATGATGTTCTGCGGTGAATGGGCAGCAGAAGATAAACTCTTAGATAAACTAAGAGCCTGACCAAAGCTCATTGCAGTAAATCAGATTTTCTTTATCCCAAAGTGTGGCTGAAGCCTTTCTGTCCCCTCCTACATTCCCCAATCCCTGGCACACCTGGGCTGCTGCCACAGTGCATCTGTGCTGTTTGCTGGAGCTGTGAACCAGCCTTTGAATCAACATCTTGGAAAGAGCTGCAACATGAAGTTGTTGATACATTTTAAGGAACACAGGAAAAATAGCTGAGAACTTGATTTCTGCAGCTCTAGGAAAGTGCTTTATTCTTTCACATAATTGTGGAAAAGTCTAAGAATAAATCAAAATGTTGTTATTGTGGTGAAGAGAACAGGCGAGTCTGTCTCTATTTCACAGGATGAATGAATTTTAAATTATGCAGGTCAGACACTTAGATTGCTCAAATGTGATATCTTAATTTTTTATTGTCTTTTGGAGCAAGGAAACCTTGTTTCACCCCATTCAAATTCTAAAAGTTGTAATAAGTGCTTTGAATGTGGAACCACATCATTACTTTTTCATGCTCCTGAAGAAAAACGGAAGAGTGAACAAAGAAACAGGACAGTGAAGCTGTGTTCCTGCTCCTCACAGACCTTCAGAGGGATGGATGTATGCTAAGTTCAGCCCTATAAAGCTTTAGCATCTTGTTTCAGCTCACCCTGTAGCCAATGGAGAGCACAGATTAATCACTCAGGGAGTGATTGCTCCTATCCAGACACCAGTGCATGTGCTGATTATAAAGTAGGTACAGCAAAACCTTCTGAATTGCTCCTTCTCCTCTCCACTGAATATAGAGGAATACTAGAAAGCTAGATTGACCTGGGCATTGATGTAGATAGTAAATGTGAAGCTGTTGGGATATTAAGTTTTTAGTAAAATTATCCCTGTCACAAAAACTGAATGGCTACCCCCAGGTTTTCAGAATCCTGTAGCTGAGGTGAGATGCCGGCAGAGAGGCTGTCAGGGTCATTTACAAAACTGTGGAGGGGGTGTTCTAAGGAAGTCTAAATAAGCTGCAAAGCAGCAAACTTCATCATATTTTCTGCAAAAGTTTATGTAGCCAGAAAAACCCATAGTCATTCACTGCTCTGTAAGGCAGAATTTCTTTAAGCAGTAGCTACTGGGAGCAGAACAAATATCCAGGACATCACACATGGAATATGTGGGAATAAGAAAAACTCATTGGAGTCTCATATGCTACCTGCAATGAGAAATTAAAAGTCAAAGAAGAAACAATAAAGCTCTTGGGAACTTGTTCAAAGTTGTCTTATGGGATCTGTGGCACCCAGAGCTACCAATAGAACTTTTCATTTTGCACTGACCAAGCACTGGAACAGGTTGTCCAGAGAGGCTGTGGAGTTTCCCTCACTGGAGATATTCCAGAACTGCCTGGATGCAATTCTGTGCCATGTGCTCTGGGACAATCCTGCTTGAGCAGGGAGGTTGAACCAGATGACCACTGTGCTCCTTCCAACCTGACCTGCTCTGTGATTCTGTGACCTGGGCATTCCCCTCGGTCATTAAATGCTCTGTTAGCACAACAGCGATAGAGCCGTGATGCAGTGAGAATCTACTGCCAGCTCTTCTGGCACTTCACTTCCATGTTCTTCCTTGTCTTAGCTGATCTGCTTTTGAGAAACTTATTATTATCATCATTAGAGTTCTGCAGGGATTCATGACCTCTCCCACAAGTCCCTAAACAAACATATTAAGCAGCTGCAGAATTTCCCATGGTAAGTGAAGAGGAAAATGCCACAGACCTTTCCTGTTTGCTTGAGGACAGACACACAATGTTTGTTTGGCACTTTTCTCTTTGCTTGTTTGCGAACCTTTCCTTGTTAGGTATTTTCTCAGATTATGCAGTAGAAGATTCCAAGCCCCAGTTCACTTGTCCACAGAAACTAATGCATATGCGAAAGTTTATGCAAAGAGAGCTTCTGAGCCAATGGAGCTTTTCCCTCCTCACACTGACTTAGATCAGTGGAATTAACCATGTCTTCTTTTATACAAATTTCATGCTGAGGTGACTCAATTTTAGTCTTCAAATTCAAGGTGAGTCAGGACAATCTACTTCAAAGGAGAGTTTTCTAGCTCACATAAGTTAAATAATAGATCTGAATGTTGTAGAAAGGGTTAAGTAAAGAGATCTTTGTGAAGCAGGATCAATTGCTCTTGGGTGTCTGAGCACAGAAGTGTTTTGAGGGGACTGGTGAGAGTTTGTGCATTCCACATATAGTTCCAGAACAGGGCATGCAGGTTGCACAAAGCTCCCTGCCAGAGTGGGTTCAGAATAAGCTGTATGCAATCCTCTCATCTGATACTGACTCATTTTTCTTTTTGTTTATTCATATACCTGAGACATTGTCTTGATTGAGATGGGGATAGAGAATGGAACTCCAGGTATTCACTTCCTTTCCAACTCTCCAAAATGTTGATAAACTCCATGGAAACACATAGGTATCGGTGATGTTATCCAGAGTTTAAACTAAAAGTTTCTTTAGAGACTTTTTTTTTTTAAATATATTCTCTTATGCAACTTATCTGAATGAGAGACTGAGATGCTCTCTCTTCATGGAGATGCAAACCTAGAGTAGCTGTGACATGTTAAGTAAAATTACTCCATGCCTTTATTTAGGGAAATAATCTGGCATGATTTTTAAACAACAACAAAAATACCTGGAACCCCATCCCAGATAAATTTTTAATTTATGGTAACATATCCATGTTATCCTCCTGTTTTTCCTGGCATTAAATGTGGAGGGAGGAGGCAGTTGATGTATTTTAGTGCATCTTTCTTCATGAGACAAATACATCACGAGACATTACTGTGCCTTCATGAGTACTGATGTTAAAAAATTATATAGTAGCAACAATTACTGCAATCAGACTCTGTATGCTCAACATTGTGTATATAATCCCTTTAAGAAAGAATTTAGCTGCATCTCCAGAGAGATGACTGGAGAAGACAACAGACCAGGTTGCTGAGCTGTATAGCAAAGGAATAAGAGCAGAGGTAGAGAATACAGAAATTCTGTTTCATAGTCTGCTTCAGATGATAATGTAATTTCACCTAAAAAAATCATTTAAACCGAGACAGAAAGATGTGATTTTCAAGAGAGCTCTCCTCACAGGTTTTTAAACTGTCCTTCAAATCCATGCAATTTTCTCCAGTTTTATTTCCAATGTGACTGACACTGCTTTGGTGTATGTTACTTCTAGCTCTGTTTCTTATCATGATGTAACAATTGAAAATGAACTGTTAAATGTCTGAGTGTTCCCTTGATTTGAATGGGATCTAGATTAAATGACAGCAATAAGCATCCCTTTGTGCACAACTCTTCCAAAAGGGTTGCAAAAGTAGTACTAAAAAGCCCTCAAAAACTGTAACTTCAAAGTAAGATAGGAGGCTCATTGTGGTTTCTTTTTCTTCCAAATGCTCTATTAACTCTATTAAGCTTGAAACTCCTCATCATTCACTGCTTCTGTGACCTGCCCAGCCAAAATGCTACTTGTTCTGCTGTCTGGATGGAGCTGGAAACTACTTTTTGCCTTTTGCTGCAGTTTTTAATTCCACTTCACTGAAAAAATTCAGCATAAGGGAGCAGAAGCTGAGTTTTCATCTGCTTTGTTCATTCTCAGCAAAATCTGTAGCTAGTTCCCAAAGCCTTTTTGTTTAAACTAGTTCATTAAAACAAACAAACAAAAAACTACATAGGGCATTTTCTTCGGTCTTATTTGTTGTGGAGTTGCTTCAGGGGCTCCTATGGGGAAACTGTTGTGACAGCTTTGATGCAGAAATACAATAATATAGAGATTATATAGCTGATTTTTCAGAACATCAGCTTCTTCTCTAGTGATTATAAACTATACAATTTATCAAAGAACAGAGAATTCCAGAACTCCCCAGTGCTTTTCATGGGAGACTGTAAAAATAAATAATTCAGACTCAAAAAACCAAACCAAATACAAAACAAAAAAAGAGAAAAAACAAACAAACAAAACCCCCAAAACTCTTAAGATATTTGGTAAGAAAGTGACAAGTTATCATAGCAAAACATAGGGCATCTTCATGTTTATGTTTCTCTTCCTTATGCACCTCTTCGTGCTTGTTATTCATGTCTAACTGTATGTCTCTAACATCTTAATTGATCATTTCAGGAATTGAAAACACATGGTTTAATTTGTTCAAGAAAGACAACACTCTCCAACAATGTAATTAAATATTTCAGCTAGTGGACCTGTGGATGGTTCAGTTCAGTCCCTTATACCATTCTTTTAGCATTGTCATGCTGTTCTTCACGCTGATCACTCTCTACAATCTTTGTTGTGCAGTTTGATAAGTGATTTCACTTCCTCCTTTCCAATCTCTTCTGCAAACTGGTACCCTCTCACTGTAGATGTCCCCATCATACTATCTATTCCTACACCTCTGCTAAATCAGGAAATAAGTATACAGCTGAGAGCTGTGTAAAACAAAAGTTATATGATCAGCTTTCTGTAAAAACCCAATGATCTTTTCTTATATTTGGTCTCACCTCTCTCTCTTAGCTCTGAAAGTCCATTATGGCTAATGATAGAAAAAGATTGAAATAGCTTAATATTGTTTAGTTTAGAGAGAAGCACAGTTGGAAAAATCACAGTATAGAGAGATGTGACCTGAGGAAGGTAAATCTGACATTCTTATTTACTTTCCCAGAACAAAGAAATTATTCTGTCCAGATGTAAAATGCAGGGGATAAATTACTGCTCCACAGAGCACGCTCTGGGGCTTGCTGCCTCGAGATATTGAGGGCAAGACAAAATTGCTGCTTACAGAATTGGCCAGTATAAACATAATGCCATGAAGAAGGAGAAATATGGTGGTTAGCGGAACAACCAGCAAATGTGGGGGATCTCCCTTTATTTATTACAAGCTACTCCAGCCCTAGCAGTTCTGTTTACCCACACCATGCTGGACTCTGTAATTATGACCAGATATTTTCTCTTTAGGCAGCTCAAATTGCCTCAACCAAGGTGAAATTAAACTGCAGTTTATTGTCCTTGGGATCATTAATTTTCCAAAGAGGTGCAAACAAATATGTAGGGGACTGGGCCTAACAACTAGATCCATCTTACGTTTTTATAAGCTTCTGATTACATTTTAAGAAATGAGGCTATAAGAGACTGGAAAGGCTGAGATCTCTAGATCCATGTCACTGAAACCACCACCAATATTAGCATGCACAGGTGCCCCATTGGTCAAGAAGCCTAAAAGGACACAGACCAGCTCATGTATTTGCATACCAAAGGTGCTTCACCAGTTGAGAGGCAGCAGGCAGCGAGAAAGCAGAGAAACCTTTATATGTCTTCCTCACAAACACAGGACACAGCTCTGAAAACTGCTATATACATTCACACTCAGGCTCAGACTTAGCATTATTTATCTGCCACTACCTAACATATGACTGCTCCCATACCTAAAATATGAAATCTCTGCAGAGTTTCAGATTAAATGCATGGATACTGAAAAAGAACAATAGCATGTCTCACCTGATGCGAATGACAAGTTTGGACAATCTGGATAGTTTGAGCAAAAATCTCGCTCATTTCCCTCCTTTCTCTTCTTCCATCTTTTGTCATATTGACATTACCAACTTTAACTCAGGCAGTATCCATTATCACAGTAATTATCTGAATGTTTAGAGCTCAGATTAGTAAACAGTGTTTTCTTATTAACAGCCTTTGTCAGGTACTAACAACATTCAAAAGATTTTCGATATGCCTGCAGTTTCTCCCAAGGTAGGCGCTCTGAGTTGCAGTTTCAAGTCTGACTGCAAAATGCCTGTCATTTTTCTCTAGGTCAGAATTCAAAGCACAATGAACACAGAAACAGAAAAGCCTTGTACTTCCATGCTTTTTATTTGTTTTTCTTTCCGTATTCTTTAACATAGGCCATATCCTTGTATTAGTTACACTTATTAAAGTCTAGAAACTACTGTTGAGTCAGTGGAATAATCAGAGATCAGTATCACAGTAACCAAAAGCACAATATAATTTGTTATTTTCTATTGACATAGGAAGCACCATGAATATTTACCACACTGAATAAATACATTGCACTTAGATAGTTCTACCTTGTTTTTCTAAAGTGCACTATGCATATATAACTATGCTCAGAATAATAGTTACAAAGAACCATATTCAGTTCTAATGCAGAACATCTCATTATATTTGACTGTTTGGAAAATTGCTTGGAAAAAAAAAAGAAATATTGTTGGAGAATTCTGGTTTATTAACTGATGCGCTGTACTTGTATAAGCAAATGCACATAAGAAGGAAGTTTCAAAGACAAAACCTCTCATGAATTAGTCCAAATTTTTTAATGAGCCTGACAATTTTATAGTTCTGAATTCTCACTGCTAAGATTTGCATTCTTTTTTGTTTTATTCTGAGTATTGGCCTCTTCCATTTTATGCAAATATAGATGATTATAAGTACAGACACATACACTTGCATAAGGTTCCTTAATAAAAGATGGTGAATAAAATCTTTTATGAAGGTCTGTGTGTACAATTTATAACAATACACCAAACGAGAAACAAAAAAAAATTGGCAGGAGTTTCTTCCATAACCTGTTTGACAAGAACAAAGGAGATAACAGAAGATGACACATAAAGGAGATTTTAAATGCAGAGTACAATCTCTAAAACAAATCTTAGAATAACATCTCACTTGTACAAAGGAGGCAATTCAAACCCAACTCGAATAATGAGGTGCTCCTTCTAAAGAGGGAAATAGCTATCTGATGATCTTTCTCTCCCTGATAGATTATGTGACCTCTGCAAAGGATGATCCTTGGCTTTTTCTACAAAGTTCAACAAGTAATTTACTAATTTTGTTTCTGTGTCAACTGAGACAGTTTATCACCAATGAGAATATATGCAGGTCTGAAAATACCAACCATATCACAGCTGTAACTGGGGACTTTTCATGCAAAGATGGATTTTTTCAAACTCTAGAATTTCTAAAATAATATGCAAAATAGTCCATTGAATTTTATTGTGTTCTTTGCAATAGAAACAGAGTAAACCTCGTTATCTGGTGGCCCCAAGCCTGCCAGGACACATTCAGGTACCATCTTTGTTGACGAGACAGAACCACTACGTGACAATGCCAAACCTTTTTCTGCCTTTTTCTGCCCAGACTGGGAGAGTGGTGGGAAGAAATAAACACTGATAAGGCAGAGGAGGATGTCTGTAAGTCACAGAGACAGAGGCGGCAGGAGTGGCAGCCAGAGGGAACCTCTGCTTTGCCATCCATTCCAGCTCAGATCATCCGTGTTGCAGTCCCACCATTGTAGCTGGGAGGTGTGGGCTCCCTCAGTCCACTAAACCCTCTAAGAGGTTTGAATCTTGGAATGATGCAAAGACAGGCCAGGCTTGGCTTTTGACAGACACATAATATGATTCTAGAGCTGACAGATAATAGAATTGGTGGTTGTCAAAGGCCATTCTTTATTTCCATTATCCTGCCCAGCTCCAGAAGATAGTGTAATTCTCATGGTCTTTTTCTCTGGGCTGTAGAGTGGTGCAGAGATCTCAGTTCCCTCACCTTGGGAATACAGCTCCCTTTTCAGCTTTCTAAAGCTGGCAAAGAATGAGCCACAGGCTCAAAGATGAATTTTAGTTTGTCCCAGGACACAGGTGTGTTGGAAGAGACATCAAAGGAAACAGACTCAGGCTCCTTAGAAAGTGGTCGTGGGTTCTCCCTTTATTGTGGGATGAGCTCCTCTTTTACACAGAATGTCAGAGGCCAATTTGATTGGTAACAAAAAAGGTAAACTTTTCTACCAATTGATCATCCCAGAGGGACATCAGAAGAAGGTCCCTCCTATAAGAAAGAATGTAAACATTCTTATATTTACAAAACATTGTTCTTCTGTTTACCAGAAGAAAGCCTGAGAAAGAACCCTTTTTAATATGAAAACATTCAAGCTTGAAGCTGCTGCAGTTTATTGGCTGCTTTGCTTTACTTTAATTCATGGGAAGAGTGTTGGGACTAGAGAACCTTTAAAGGTTCCTTCCAATCCAAGCCATTCTATAAAGAGGGTTTTTTGTGTGACTGCATTTACATGTTTCTCGTGTAAGGGTGATGACAGATATTCTTACGGAAAATCTTGAAAACAAGTGTGAGTTTAACCATGTCTTTGCAGGGGGCAGGTGAATTTATAGTTTTACTGTAAATCTGTTCTGGACTAAGGAGATTTTCCAATGCTTAGTGAAATCCTGTGAAATTCTGCCCACTGCAGGATTTGTGCTGCCCACATTGCTCCCAGCACTGGTACAAGAACTTCCAGGAGAGCTGCAGTCCAAGCAGGCAGAGTTGAGCATTCTGGCCTCGTGTGTGGTATTCTCCTTTCTTTTGGAATTTCCATTTGAAATCTTTTCATGTGGAGCATGTGCCACACAAGCTATGCTGGGTACTCCAGTGCCTTCGTACATCCTGTTATAAAACATGTCTCAAACTCTAGGGCTGGATAAAAGTCTAAATTGCTTGTTTGATTATAGAATATGTCCACCCTAATTTTTTCTTCTTCTTTTTTTTTTTTTTAATTTTAATATGGTCATAAATAAACATGATCTTCCAGATTTTATAGTCATGTTGGAAAGCTTTGTAACCTCTAATCTGTAGGGAATGGATTAGCACTCTCTAATCCGCTTCAGATGAAATGAGTGGGGTAAATTCAATCCACTTTCCTTAATGGTTTAATGAGTCTTTTTGAAGCAGATTAAGGAAAGGTCATGGAACCTCAGTGTCCAGTGGAGGGACAGTAAGAAACATTTCATAATGATTTGCAGAATGAGCATTTATTTGACTGCTGTGCTGAGCAGGGCCTTGTTTGAGGATTTAGGACTGCAGTCATTTTCATACTAACAGTTTTAATGGTTTCATTCAAACATTTAAGTGTGAAGGAGCTGTCCCTCTTGTGAAGTCCTTTCCAGTTTTCTCTCCATACCAGTTTTTTTTTTAATGAACCACGTAGAGGTCAACCCATTGTTCCCAAAGTGTCCTGATCCCCACTTTACTTGATAAATTTTCAAGCAAGCACTTAGAGTTTTTCTGTCGTTCTGTCCTGCTCTCTGGAAGATGCTTCCCAAGTAACACACAAAGCCACTACATTGTCCTCTGTCAGTTCATCTGTTGAAATATTTTTCAGATGTCTGATACAAGAAATATCCACAACAGATAAATTGTCAGACCATGACTTATCCTTCTGTCAAATATTCTTAGATTCTGTTTTGCTGTTCTCCAGTTTTCTTTTATTTTTTCTCAACAAATTGGAATGAACACCTTTTTTGATTTCATATTCTTATACTATGTTCACAAAATCCTGCCTTAAGTCTAAAATGTATGAAGACTGTGAACATACTACATAATGATCACAAATGCATGAAATGCTCCATACCATACATTCTCTGTGCACCTGGGATCTTGCCACGGAAATATCAGAAGAACAGTGCCAGCATTTCACATGCTGCTTGTATTTGATGTTCCAGTTGTTTTTTCATGACAGCTGGACTGTTCAGAAAACATTTCTGGCAGACAATGCTAAAAAATTCACTGGTGTCTTGATTTAATTCAAACTTACATTTGCAAATTGCTTTCTTCCTTCTTAATTTCCAACGTCAGAGAGAAAATAATAGGTGTACACCACCTTAATATTTGTTATGCTACTTCTTTTAAAATATTGGAAATATGATGTATGTGCATTTTTAAATTGTACTCCAATTATCTACAGTTAAATTAGGAATTGATATTGTGCTATAATACCAGGCTGTTGACATACAAAAACTACTTCTTGTGAACACTTAATTTTCAGAGCTGTTTGATACAGTTGAAGATTTTCCTAAAATGTGAGAAACTGTGATTTTCCTGGTCTTGGGCCTATATATAGAATAGGTCTGTGAAAAGGATGCCAATTAGACTGCTGGGCAGGTACTGCTGAAGATGAAGCTTTGTAGCAGCTCAGAAGCATGTTCTGAGCTACATGATTTCTTGTTCAATGCTTGTCTGAGATCTCAGTAAGTCTCATATGTATTTTGGTATCACTGTTATTCGATCAATGAAACCATTTATATCAAAGGACCTCTCCAAAAGCAGACTTTATGATCTGACTGAGGCTGGCATAAGCAATGAAGACAACCTGTTTCATTGATGATCTCCTGATTTCTGTTGTAATTATAAAAGAATAGTAATGATCTATGAAGCTGCTTTGCAAGTGGACATTTCAGTTTCAGTTGCTTGGATTCTCGCTTGGTTTTGTTGTTTTGGGTTTTTTTATCTTTTCAGTATATTTTAGGAAATAAAAGGAAAAAAAAAAGATATCTCAAAGAGTGAACATAGCAGAATACCAGAGAATATGCATAAATATAAGCTCATAAGTAGTCCTGTTGCGTGACATTCCTGAAGTTCTCATGGAGTTAAGTATATACTCTTAAATAGGGGTCAAATTGAAGTTTGGAAGTTTGAAGAACTAGATTAGGTGTCAAAAGTTCATAATCTAATTTCTCACATGAATAGAGGCAGTTACTGCAACCCTGTTCTTCTTCTTCTATACTGATCCTATTCCTACCGAAGTCAAAGTAGGATTTCTTTAGATTAATCTACCATGAGCTGAATCAGGCACTTTTACCCATCTGCAGATAAACAGAGAGACAGTGATGTTCTCTCTTTAGTTGTGAAGGATGAGTGCAGGAGTTGAAAAAGACATATTCAGTTAAATCCTTTTTAGGAGACTTATATTTTCAAGTTCTTGTTCTTGCCTCTATTCCTCTGTTGCATGACTCAGTGGACACATCAATAAATCAACAGATATATAAACCTCTGATGTTCTTAATAAAATATAAATTGACAAAATAGACAAATAAAGAACAAACTCCAGACATTATTCACTGAGAGATTAGTGAGTGGTTTGTAGTTTCTAATTGTAAAATGGAGGAATTATTTTATTGAAAAAATCCTTAAAGACTAAAGAATTAATAGCGTTCCTCCACTGTAATGCTGAAACCTTAGATGTGTGGCACACACCAGAAAGCTATGTTTTTTTCAATCTGATTTCCCAATGACCGTCTTGCCACGGCGGTGAATTGATTGCTGATCAAATTACCTGATCAGCACTGCCTTGGCCACATCATGCTTCCAGGCTCAAGCCTAAAATGCGGATGGGTTATTCCTTAACTCCATCCTTTTTGACAGGCAGTGACACACCAACTATGCTCTGTCAGCATCCCGTGCTTGGAGCCACAAATTGTTTAGCTGTGCCTGACAGGCAGAGGTTTGGTGGTGTCTTTAGAACAACGAGTAATCTGGCACAGAGAAATTAAGGGTGTGGGGTATTAGGAATTAAATTCCGTTCACACAATTCCAACCTCCAGGCTGCTTCCCTCTGTTAAAGCACACGGGCATCTGCCGATTCCTGCAGGGTTTTGTGTTCCGTGATATAAGACAGGCAGCCGGGACACAGCAAGTGCTTTAAGCACAATGGCACTGTCGCCGGTGACCGCCTTCCTCATCAGAAGGGGATAAATCGGCTGGCAGTGCTGGAGCGCTGCGGAGAGGCGCGTTCCGAAGGCGGCCACCGTGTGGCCACGCTGAGCCGCGCTGCTGCCGCGGGCGCACCGGGGCCCTGCCGGGGCCGCCGCTCACCGCTGGGTGCCCCCGGCACAAGGATGCGCTCCCGCTCAATCACTCCCACAACTTGCTTTAAAACAAAGTTTATCGCTGGATTCTGCTGGGACATAGAGGCCCCGGTCCTTGCTTGATATAAATCAGTGTAGGAGTCTGTAAATCAATAGAGCTACATCAATATACACCAGCTGTGGGAGCCGTTAGATTTACACCAGCAGAAGATCTTGCTCTGAACTGCTTTTTTTTTTTTTTTTTTTTTTTTTTTTTTTTTTTAAGATGAAACTTAGCAGAGATCATAGAAGTTTTTCAAGACCTTAGGAATCCAAATTTCTTTATTGATGACTAGTTATTCTAGAGCTACTTTAAAATGGAATTTCCCCATAGATTTCGCTGGGACAAGTCCTAACAGAACTGATAGAGAAAAGAAAGAGAAATGTGTAAAATCATAGCCTCTAGTTCCATGCTTTTCTCTTTTCTGAGGAAAAACTGAAATGCCCAAAATGCTCTAAAGCTGATAAAATGTAAAGAATAGTTTACTTTGGAGGAGTGACAAAAATAACCAGGACTCAGGCCTCAAAAAGAGGCACTCATTGCATCATGAGTAGGTCAGGGAAAGTCAGTGAAAAATGATTGTTCACTGCTTTATTAAAAAAAAAAATAGACAAATCTAATTAAATGCTTGAGTGATGTGCTCTGAACAGAGAGCAGATAGCATTTTGCAGGATGGGTTTGCACAGCTCATGATGTGTAAGGATGTGCATTCCACAAAACACTTTTGACAAATACAGGAACAAAAAACTACACAAAGGCTGTCAAAAACCAAGACATTATCTCTGACTCAGGAAGTTTCTGAGATGCATATTAGGTGAAATCTGGAAAGACACAGTGAGAGAACATTGTCCTTTTCTTGGTTATACATTCTGGATACTCTTTCTGAAGTATCTGTCACAAGTACTGCTCGGCCAGTGGGCGCTGAGCTGACGGGAGCTCAGCCTGTGTCTGTCCTGATGTTCGAGGTGTTCATGGCCTCATGTGGCTGATACCACAAACATTCCTCACTGCACTGATTCAGTACTTCGTGTGCTTCCAGGCTGACAGGGTTTACCTCTGACAGAAGCACAACAGCTAATGAAATGTGTCTGGTGGGTGTTCTGCGGCCTGTGAACAGCAGCAAACTCCAATTCCTCACAATGGGTAATCTGTAGAGGGTAACCAATACTTCTAAAAATAGTTTTTAAAAAAATTGCTGCACTTGAGGTCTCAATAATGGTGTAGCTCAATAGGCAGAAAGAATCTGAATCCTCAGCAGCATGAAAAGAAGTAGTTTCATAAAATAACTTAGATTAAGAACAAAAGCAAGCTATAAAAATAGCTCATTAATGTTTCATGACGGAGGGACACTGCTAACAAGTACTAAATGTAGGAAAGTCAGGAAACAAATAATAATTTTTACATCAATATTTAATCAGAAAATTTATCTTAGTTGTTGTTTCCTCCCATTATTTTTACTATTTGGGGTCAGTGCTGCTTATGGAATATCTATCAGATCAAACATTTCTGTGGTAGTGTGGTACTGATATGTAATATCATAATGAACAGTGGTTTGAAGGGCAAGTAGGGTTAATTTTCACATATAAAATGATTTTTTAAAGTGGAAGCAAGGAGAAAGACCAGATTTGCAGTGGTGACAGTTTTGAAAGGCTGCTTGTTTCATAGTCTCTTATTATGTCTCATTTTGTTAAGGAACCCAGTAGCAACCATAAAACAATAGTGAGTTGTTTGGGCTTTTTTTTGCCTTTTGCTACAGAGATAGCACAGCTATTTATCTTCTCGCTGGTGAGCATCATAGCTTTTAATGGCTTTATGTTGGCAACATTATAAGGAAGAACTTTGAAGCATGTTTTGAAAATAGAAAAGGTCAAAGAGTAAACATTTCCAAAAGTACTGCAGTAATTAGGGGGCCTAAATTCCTTCAGCTTTTAATTAAATTCTTAATTTTATCTTCAGAGTTTTGCCAAGATTAAATAAAAAATTATGGTTAAGCAGAGGCTTGAACCAGATCATTTGAACTCTGTGTCTCATGGGGCTCATGCTGAGCATTTGGGCCCTCCAAGGAATTAGGATTTCCACCACTGGAAATTCCTGGGCAAAACCTCTTTTAAGTTAGATTGTGTTTCGAATTAGACTTTTTTAGCGGTTTCTGTTCTATCAGGAACATCTTTCATTCCCTCCATTTACCCCTTCTGTTCCAGGTCTGTAAACAAAACATGACCATGTTCAGTTGAGTGCATGCTTCACACGTGGGAGAACTGGCACAGCACTGGCCTTTCAGCTTTGCAATATCAGAGCTGACCTGTGATTTCCCAGCTCTGACTGTCCTGCCCTGGTCACAGTTTGTGGGACTGGCAGAGACCCTCAAAGGGAGCAGCAGGCTGGTCACAAGGAATGCTGCGAGGGAATGGAGGAATGCACAGTCACGTTTTGGTCCACTTTGATTCAGCAACAGGTTAAGAATCCCCTGAGACATATTTATTTTTGTTAGATGATATATTGAATTGAAATGAAGGAGTTAGCTCATTTCCCTCTGAATTTAGAAGCATTTGAAATGTGATTCTTTTTTCCCAGTAATAAGCAGAGGAATGGACAGTCCTTGGAGTGGGAATCCTGCAAGGAAGGTTTTTCTTACCAAGAGCTTTTACTGTTGGTAGACACATTGCTTAAAGGAAAGTGAAATGTAGTCAAGCTAAACAAGTGTATTTTTTTTTCATCAAATTCATAAACCTCCCACATCTACAGACACTCCTATCCTATCCTGAACTCAGATTCATGAAACTGAGCAGCTGATAGCTCCACTGCCTGGTGATATTCATAGAATGATGATGGTGATCATAAAATGAAAGAAATTTCACTTTTTTTTTTTTTTTCAGAAGGGTAATTTATAGGAGAATAAGTGTGCTAGAAAAATAATAATAAAAAACCCAAACACCAAAAATCCTCTTTTCCTGTGCTTTCCTTGATGTCTTTGTTATATGCTAGTTTCAAAAGTGGTGAGTTGCCTGAAATGCAAGCCCAAGCAAACACTAATTTTGCTGACTACAGCCATGCGTATTCTAATAAATTATGGCCTGTGCAACTAACAGCTGCTTCTACAGCTCCCAAATTGTGTTTATTTTTTAAACTTTAAAGCCCCTAGGTTTTTTTTCCCCCCAATTTTCTTTTCTTCTGCTCTTGCAGAATAGCAGAGAAAAAATGTTCCAGAGAAATTTGACAAGAGCTAACAAAAGGGAAGGCAGAAAATAAATAAAGGGAGTCAAAAAGATTGCTGACAGCTCACTGCTCCTGTAGGGAAACTTCACTTTTTATTAGAAATGTGTTCATGTATTTTATGGTCACTTGAGCTGAGTGCTGAATTAGTATCTGGACTGGAAAAAAACAAAAAGATATGCACCACAAGACATTCTGTTATTGTGCTATGAATGGTTCAAAAATACTCTCAAACATTTTTCATGAATGTTTCATGGGGAGAGAAGCAACAGTTATCCCATAAGTCTTGGGTATTTCTAATTAGGAATATTAACACTGTAAGGTGAGCCTGCTGTAGTGAGCAGTACTAATGATGCATTAAGCATTCCAACTTGAACATTGCTTAGTCAGCTTGACCAATTGATTGAAAATTAAATTTCTCAGTAAAACCAGTCCAGAAAACGTAAAGATTTCTTTAACCTACAAGTGCATATTTGGACATTATAATTGACACAACATGCACCAGAGCATGCTGAAAATCCTGTAGTCCTGAAGTACCAGAGAACGCTTAAAAATCGGAACTGAAAGGGAACAATAAAAAATAAGAAGTTTACACTATAATTTTCAAGACCCTGATCAGTTCTCTGGAACTTTCTGCCTGCGTTGACCGCTATCAGATACTGCACAGGCAGAAAACTTCCTTCCTAAGAGTGAACAGAGCTCACCCCTGGGTTTCCTGACCAGAACTGCTCTGCCTGATTACTCAAAACCTGAAAAATGCTGCAAGGCACAAAGCTAGCTGGATCACAGAGCCTGTGGTTCCTGCCTCTTCCCATCTCCCCTGCATGTGGCTGCATGCTGGCTGCAGACATCTTCTCCAAGCAAATCTGGGAGCTGACTGCTCCACGGGGAGCGCTCAGGAGAGCAGAGGAGCAGAAACTGCTCTTGGCAGGGAGCAAGGGTTTCAGGCTGCCTGGCCTCGGGAGTGGGAGGTTCTCACCATGCCCCAGCACTCCTACCCCTTTAGGCTGGTGGGTGCCCCAGGGAGCTGCAGCAGGGTGATCCCAGCATCTGACAAGGCAAACAGCTGTGCTTGTAAACAGGGAAAGGGGAGGGAAAGGGGAGGGAAAGGGGAGTGTGGAATGAGGGCTCACAGCCGGTGCTCAGCCACATCTAGGAAGCATTAGTCAGTGACAGGCACTAACGGCAGGCGCTGCCTAAATAATGGGATGGTGGGAGTGTCACAGACAATTACAGTGTCCACCGCAGGCAGGCAGTGCTAAGGCAGGAGCTTTAGTGCTCTTAGCCACCCTGGGAAATCTGCGTTAGAAAACACACAGAGCACCAGCAGCAACTGCAGACGGAATAGGAGCCCCAATCAATCCAGAACAAAAATATCCACAGCAGTGGCCAATTGCAGGGTGCAAGGAAAGAGCAAGCATGAAGCAGTATAATAAGTAGTGCTATGGCCAGGTGATAACACAGACCAGAAGGGAACGAGAGCAGGAGATGAGGCCTACAAAAATGTCAGAAAAAAGGGCTTCATAACAATGTGGGAAGATTATTACCATCCTGCAAATAACGGGAACTATTCACATCAAATTATGGGGGATGGAGAGGAAGATAATAGCAGTTAACTCAACAACTATCTGATAAGTGATCCGTAATAGGATGTTATTAGATGTCCCTGACACACTGTAAATTATGCAATGATAATGGAGGCTGTTCCAAATCTTTAATTATGCAATTTACATTTTGTTTTTACAATAGCTATGAACAAAAACCACAACCAACTCAAACAATCAGCATAAAAAGGAGAGGATATATTATTTTTTCTCCCACTGGCTTTGCAGTGTTAAAACAGACTCCTGCCTTTTAAATCAGTATTTAAAATGACCTTTCAAAAATCTGTTTAACAATGGTAGTAAAACAGTATTTCCCCACTACTAGAATAACTTCCAGCAAATGAAAACAAAATCTTTCAAAATTACATGCATTTTCCATCTACTACCTGTCTCTGCACAACAGGCAAACCAGAGCAGAGAAAATTTCTCCAGTTGCTGAATATCTGCAGTTACAGCAACTGGAAGTGGTACGAGAAGTTTTCAGTTTTTTGAAAATTGTGCCTGTCAGTAGTTGAAGGCAGAAGCTCCAGTGAGTTGCTCTGACCTGTGGGTTCTTGCTTGCTGGTGCTTCCCATGGGCACCATCAGGCCCATGACAGGGCCAAATTAACAGGATTAGCTTGTACCATCCACTCTTTTCCAGATGCTTGCTGCACTGACATTACTTCTTCAGTATCTGCAGTAGATCTTAAGAGGCCTTTATTGACTTTTCAGAGCATTTTCTGTCCCAAAATCTCACATTACTTCCTTCACACTTACTTGAAAAGAACATTCAAAATTTTCATAAAATTAGTTCAAGGGAAAGAAAATTGTTTTGAAGTAGCAAATGCCTCTGTGCAAAAAGCATCGTCAAAAGTTTCCATATTACCATTGTCAATTAAAAACTTTGCAATTTCTGTGTTATGCAAAAAAAAAAAAAAAAATTTAATTTTCTGTTTTCCTGCAAATGGAAAGCAATAAAAATCATGCCAATTTGTGCAGAAGGAACATTCTGGTTTCGTTATTTTTAGAGTAACTCCTGTATATTTTAAACTCCTGTATAATCTAGAACAGGAAAGATTGTTTTGAATCCTTACTGCAAAAGGAATAGCCCTGACACTAAAGTTTATTTAAGAGCCCCAGGACAACTCTGTGTTCACCGTGAAGGTGTGCTGTGTCTTACTGTGGCAGACTTATACCTTCTGTGCAATTACTTATAGAAGTGTTTTGTTTGTTTGACTTTTGTTTTTTTTTAGTGTTTCATAAAGCACTTCTTTGAGAATAAAACCTCTTAACTTTCTGGGAAGAGGCAGCTTCTCTAGAAGTGCTTAGGTTTTAAATAGGAGAAAACCAGGGGGTACTCTGTGGGTGCTCTGAAGAAAAGGCTTCATCAGATCTTGTACCTATGTATATACATACACACAATCACACACAGAAAAATATGTTATTTAGGCTTGCAAGAACTGTGATTCTTAATGGAAGTCAATGGAGGACAAGAAGTGCTTGTGAAGTAGCTCTTCACATTTTTATGCTTGGTCAAAATTGGAGCATCTGAAGTACTCACATGCTGTTTTGAATGCTTGGTTTCCACTCTTCATAGAATTTTTCTGCTTCTGAAAAAAAATAACATTTCTCTATCCTGACTTCCAACACTTTTGTACACTGACACCATCACTCAATGGTGAATGAACTGATTATTCAATGGATACCCCACCGAAATTGCAGCACAGGCTTCCAGAGGTGGAAAAGACCCAGACCAGTTTTCAGCTCTGCTCCACAAACAGGTGAATGCTGATGTGTGATTTCCCTGTAAAGAAATTAATGGACATAAATATTTAATCCAAAGCATATGAGCTTCTAGGACCCTTTCCATTATAGAAGCCATAGATTTTGTGAAGTCTCTTATGACAAACTAGTAACTTCTGTTGGCATTGAAACCCTCTGCTATAAAGGCACCAAATACAATCAGAAGACCACAAGTACAGTTCTATAGGAAGGCTGTTCCAGTGGCTTACTCTAAAGTAGAAAGAAATGTTCTCCCTTCTATTTCCAAGAAATACTTTTGTTTTAGATTTAAAAAAAAAAAAAAAAAAAGCACTCTCAGGAAGCATGAATTGGCCTTGCTTTATGACTCTGTGCAAGCCATGAAAGGTGTCCATCTAGACCCATTAAAAAGCTTAAATGGGCAGAATTGAACACGAGTTCTTCAGTCCTGTTGTGTTTCAAAAGTGCTTCTGATATTTCAGAAGTTTGTTATAAGTCCTATGAGGAGCAGGTAGGAAAGTGGGATTATTTTGCCTGAAGAAAATGAGGCTCAGGGAGATCTTATCTCTCTCTACAACTGCCTGAAAGGAGACTGTACTGTGGTGGGTGTTGGTCTCTTCTCTCAGAAAACAAATGATAGAACAAGAGGAAATGGCCTTAAGTTGCACCAGCGGAGGTTTAGGTTGCATGCCAGGAAAATTGCTTCACTGAAACTGTTCTTTGTAGTCCTGAGTTTCATGCCTAGGATGTTTTGATCTTGGAAAGGTTCTTTCCCAGGGGTTCTTCTGGTAAACAGAAGAGCGATGTTTTGTAAATATAAGGATGTTTACATTCTTTCTTGTAGAGGGGACCTTCTTCTGATGTCCCTCTGGGATGACCAATTGGTTGAAAAGTTAACCTTTATGTTACCAATCAAATTGACCTCTGACATTCTGTATAAAGAGGAGTATTCATTCTGTATTCATCCCACAATAAAAGGGGAGAACCCACTGACCACTTTCAAAAGGAGCCTGCGTCTCTGCTGTTCGTGTCCATTGCAACAGTTCTTAACTCTGGAAGTGGTTGAGTCACCATCCCTGGGGGTATTTAGAAGAGGTGGAGATGAGGCACTTGGGGACATGGTTTATCGGTGGACTCGGTGGACTCGATGTACTGGGTTAACAGCTGGACTCAATGACCTTAAAGGTCTTTTCCAGCCTTAACAATTATGAGTCTAAAAAAAAAAAAAAGGGGCAAGAGTTCCTTTGTTTCTTTCCTTAATAAGAGCACATTATTAAAAAATCCTATCTCCCTACTCATTCTTTGAGTTAGGCTTTGCTTTATGTAATTATTTTCACTTTTGTTCACACTTCTTTTCAGCACAGTGACAAATGGCAACATGACATGGAGGCAGAGAATTACAATAATTATAACTCCATACACAAAAGTCTTGAACAAGATGAGAACTGATACATAAAATGTTACTGCTTTGTGGTTTGCTATAATTCCTGCTCTATCCAGATCACATGAAGGAGAACTTTCGGAATCACTGAGTATCCTCAGTCTCCTTGAGCCCAACCCTGAGGAGTTGTGAGCCTAGAAAAAGGCAGGAGACTTCTCACCCTCACAGCCAGGCTAGGAAATAATGTCCCCATCTACTGTCCAGCAGCCAAGAAATGCAGTAGATGACTTTTTGCTTTGGTTGTGTTAGGGTAGTTTGTGATATCTGAACTGTGACATAGCCAGGGATCTGCCTCAACACCTTCAAAGCACTGTGCCAGCATTACATAATTAATTCTCACAAAACTCTTAGGAGGATGATGGACTATATATGAATTGTTCCCTGCTAATCGTGGAAGAGAGAAGGCTTTAAAGCACTTATGCCTTGTACCTATTGATCTTTCTGCGTGAAACCTGCATTTTCAGTGCAGTATCTATATCACTGCATTGCCAAAAAGCTCCAGCCAAGATCTGTGTCCTGTTGTGCCAAGCACAGCCTCATGCAGTAGGTTTGGTCAGCTTCTCCCAGAAGACCTTTCAGTTTACAAAGAACAGAGGGTGTGAGGAGACAATTAGAGACAGAAAGTGAAGAAATTGATACACCGGGCTGGCTACCAGGAGAGCCTTGCTGCTCCACAGGTACTGCTTTGTAACAGACCATGAGCCTCTTCCAGTGGTAGTTTCTGTCTAATGTTGTTGCTGACAAAATGCAATAAGGACAACAGCAACCCCAGAATGCACCCTAAGAAAAATAGACTTTCCTGCAGTATTAACATGATAGCCTGAGATATATCCTGAAGCCTGTAAATAGTAATAGAATTGAGTTGTTTATCATCCTTGATAACAGAAAAAAACAATAAAGTGTGAAAAAACATTTTAAATATTAAAAAGCCAAATATTTTTAAAAGACAGAAAAAGACATGAGGAGAAAATGCCTTTGGGCTTTTTTATTTTTTTTTCCCAGATTGCAAATAATTGTTTTACGCAAAAACATAAATTTTATTTCTATGGATAACAGACTATTGCTATAATCTTGAATAATCCCTCAGAGGATCTCTGCTCAAGCTCCATTTAGTGTTTTTGGTTTTGCATACTGGTTCATCCTGCCTACTATCACAGCACATGTCGTGCCTGCGATATCAAGCCTTATTAAAATAATCATTTTTATCCAGGACGGAGAGCTGTTACTTACCACTGGAAACACATGATTACCTCATCCTAACTAAATTGTTCATTCCTCACCAGTAGAAGTTAGACACCTGTCTACACTTCAATATTCCTCTAACATTTCGAGACTCTCTGTAATTACAGAGAATTATGTTGGTAGTTTATTTTTAAGAAATAATAGGTAGAAATTTTTGTCTTGATTTCTCCATGTGGGATATGAAGTCCATAAAGGAAGGAGGAAGCATATATCATAAAAAATACTTGTATTTCACATTCTAATTTATCCATCAATAATGTTTAGGAGTTTTTTGTAAGACATAAATAGGGGTAAAGACATCATACTAATGAGTTTAATTCAGTGGAATGACAGTGGGTCTCAGATCTTTGAAAGACGTGCTGTGAAAATCATTTTGCCCCTGTAGTAAAAAATGTATGCTAGTCTCAATGCACACAGCAACACTACTCCAGAACAGACTATAAATTGATTCAGAAAAAAAAACATTTAAGAGAAAAGAGGAAAAATAAGTGTTTCCAGTAGAAGATTATGCAGAAGACCTGCAGAGCACAAAATTCTCAAGGTGAGGGTTAAGCTAACAAAAGCCATAGAGAGAGATGTGGCAGTCCAGTCTGATCTCTAGGAATGCTGTGTTTAACAGGGTTTTCTGATAAGGCTACATTTGATGTTTTATTTTGTTTTACTTCTATTTTACCTTTTTTTCTATTTTTCTCTTTCATTACTATGCCTGACCCTGCATTTTCACTCAGAGGTATTAGCACTAGGAAAGAATTGCTCTGTAGTGTGGGTTTGTCCCTCATTTGCTCTAATTTGTCTGTCAGTTTGGATTCTGCACAAGTGTGACTCCTCTGACTTCCTGAGAAGCTGCCAGAGAAAACTTAAGATGGTAAGATAAGATGAGAGATGCTGTGTTGTCAGTGGCAGCCATTTAATACTCAGTTGCAGACGGGTAAAACATCCCACAGCAACATGAGCCATCTGCATGGAGCACACAACCTCAGAGAGCCTCACACCCTTCTGCAGAGGTAATAACTGGCCAAACAGGAAACCCTACAATGGTTAAAATAACACTTTGTGCCTGTACTCACACTGTTGAGTCCCACCCAAAGAGCCTTTGCAAGATGGCAAAAACACTTAATCAAATACAAAGGAACGATAGCAAATATACGCGGCAAATCGCAAATACATTTCAACATATACAGAGATGAAATATGAAAGCACTAGGCCAGATGAATCTAATCTGTGGTTGCTTCACTGTCATAAAACAGCCATACATCAAGAAGATGAGGTTGTAGGGAAATCTTGCATAGAAAAGTTTGAGCATTTTAGCCGTTGGCTTTAGCCCTACAGCTTTCTATCGGCAGCATTTCCTCCATGCAGCAAGATACACGGCCTGCCCTCCATTTTTTAAATCAAGGGCAGACAGTGACAGGTGAAGATAGGTTTGTAGAGATAGTAATAACAAAGTAACATGCAAAGCAATGAAAAAGAGCGAATAGGGAAACTGCTGCTAGTGGGATAAAAGTGTTTCTCCCAAACTGGAGAACAGGAAGCGAAGCTGAAGATAGCAGAGCTCTCACTGGAGCTCTCTAAGCCTGGAGGAGCACTAATGGAAGAGTCAGAAAGCAAAGATAGAAACCATGCAGACAGTACAATGGATTTTCAGGGAAGAATAAGAAATTAAAGGCAACATCAATTTCAAATGTGAAGAAAAACCAACAAAACCAACAAACTAAAACAAAGCAAAATCAAAACAAAACATTGATGGTTTTGAGAACCATATGAAATCCAACAAGGTCATAGGGAAGAGCATAATTTGATGGCACATGACCTGGCTGGTCCATAAACTGTTTGAGAAGAGAAAGGATGTATGTAGATGGAGTGGTGAAAAGAAAGGGAATGAGAAAGAAAGCAGAGAAAACTATTCACACAGGAAGGAACAGGAAGGAACAGAGCAACACAAGAGAGCTGTTCAGCCATTTTCTGTCTAGACAAAGGACAGCAGTAACTTTCAGCAAAACATGACACCTCCCTGGGATGCATTTTCCGTGACTGCATACCTTCACAACTGCCATTTCAGTCATAATTTCTTTACAAGTGGGAAAATGGCATGGAAGGGAGGCTCTTTACTGCTCCAGGCTTCCTGTGCACCTCAGAAAAAAAATCATCGTAATGAAAGCAGAAAAGTAACATTCAAAGTACATAACAAACATGACTATAACCTACCACTGAGATGCCTTCCTACCTCACCACCCACATGAAAAATGTACGTGCCATTTGAAATGAAATTCCCCTGATAATTGCAGCTTCTCTTCCAAAAGACAAAGAATATATCTTTTTGTTCATTAAAAGACTCTTTTAAAAGTCTCTACAGAGACTTTGTTTTAAATATTGGCACAGTGGGGTATTTGGACCAAATATATTCCCTCCCCCCCCGAAAAAAGAACTATCCCAGCATGCCACAATGACAGAAATGACAGAACAGCAAAGTGTAATGTCAGGGAGATGGAAGGTTTCAAAAGGAAAAATATAAAGGTGCCCCCAGGTTTATCCAAGTCTATTTTTTTCCTTGAGAATTGTAATTACTCAAGAGTACAAGATTTCTTCTTGATTGTCTGCAGGGGGTTTTAAAGGTTTTTTTTTTTCCTTACCCTTCTTGACAGCACCTCCCGCTGACATCAGAGTGACAGTCATTACACCTTCCTAGTAACGTCAATGAAAAACTTACCAAACACATTTTTACATTGTATAGCTCATCTGGACTTCAACAGAGAAATCTTCAGCCAGCGGAAAGCTCAAGGACTTCACAATGATTATGCAATCTCCTGTTCCATTAAAATAACTGGTTATGTTCAGAAAAGTATTTAATAGAGAAGGAAAGCATGTAGTTTAGTCTTTCAGCAGACTGAAAGCCAAACAGTAGAAAGCTTGTGGCTAGATGTTGATCTTTTTTCCATTCAGGGTACTCTGGAATAGAAGAATGTTTGTTGCCCATCACTCCGGTGTATGAAAATAGTGCCCTTTTCTTGGGGTGTGTTAACCCATAACAGGGTGAGAGAAAACCTCACTAAACAAGATGGCCTAAAAGCCATTGAAGTCAGAGCAGTGATTTTCAGTACCTTTGTCAGAGTTTAGTTCAGACCCTTTCAAGACCCCTCTGACATTCAGGGGATCCCTTACTCAACAGTTACTGAGAGTGTCGTATGATGCCCTCCCATCCTAAATCTCTTGCTATTGAAAAGACAAAACTTTTCCTGTTTTAAGTGTCTTTCTCACCTCTGCTTTACACTTTATGCTTTATGATTTGACATCACAGATACGCCTTGTGGAATGCAATAATTTGGAGTTCTCTTCAGGGCTAGATAGCAAGATACCCCTCTTTGATTTCACATGTTGTTGTCCCTGTAGAACAAGATCTATGGAGAGATTGATGCATACAACACTATCCTCCTAACAGGATTATTCCCATTAAATAACCTATCACCTGCACTTTAGGAAGAGCTTATAAAAAAAAAAAATAGAACAAAAAGAACTGTGAAGATTAGCACAGAATTTAAGAAAAAATCCATTTGCTCCATGTCCACTTAATTTGTTCCTTGTCCCTTTAATTTGGTGTTATCTTCCCTCGTATCAGTGTACGACAAGGTAACACAAGGGTCCCAGAGCTAAACATTCCCAATTTTTCCAGGTAGCTTAAAATTATATAAAACTTTTAGAATTTGGATACTGCACTTCATTTTAGCACCATATGGCATCCAGCCGATATAAGTGAGCATTAAAATTAGGTGGAGCTACATAAGGTTCCATTAGAGGATGCTTAATCCAGAAAGTTTAAGTAGTAGTTTTCAAAATAGCAGTTCCCAAGAGTAATAGGGCATATTCAGCAGATTTGGGAATTAAACAATTCTCAGAAAAAAAAATCTAATGTATCAGAAGTATAAACTGTAGTCATGGGATGTCACCTAACAACCTCAAAATCAGAGATTTAATCTTGACCTTTCATTTCAATCATCTTTGAAGTAATAAAAAAGAGAAAGATTTCACCTAGGGATAGCCAGGTATCTGATCTTTCATTAAACATCCCCTTTTCTCCTGAAACTGACCAATAATACAATTATTAAGAAACACATTTTCTAATTCAGAACCAAAATGGTACATGATCTATTCTTTAATTTCAAAGTACTCAAAATCTTAAAAGCTGGGTTGTAGTTTTGCTAAAATCCCTAGTGGGAGTTGGTACCAGTTTTTGTGAGATACCTCAATACTGCAATCATCTCAAGTGAAGCACTGTCAGCAGACAACTGTATCCACTTAACAAAATGGGTATATCAGTAATGTTAATCCACAGAATGCATCTCCAGTGACATGGGTTTGTGGTAAATGAATTAACCCTTCATCCTCCAAAGCTCTAGGTGATTATTTCCTTTTTTCGGTATCGTAAATTTTGCTTGCTGCCCTGCTGGCAGAGTGCTAATTGTTTGTGTAGTCCTTGACCTATGGTAATATTGTGATTCTACAGCCTTCACAGTGGGGTCAGAACTACAGCATGTGTAGACATAGATAGGGAGGAAGGTGGCTGTTTCTCAAAGTCTCATGATCGAAATGGACAAAAAATGGATTAAAAAAGAATGAAAGTGGAGGATAATGATTATAACTGATTGTAACCACTGCTCTGCCTCTGTCAAGGAGAACCTGGTGGACAGAATAGATCATGTTCATCCCTGATACAGCTTCCCTAGATTTTATACTGGGGAGTAATTTCAGACATATCACACATTCATATATCTTTGTCTGACAGCCTTTCAGAGCTTTATTAATCAGTGTTTCATGCAAACAGCAAAAGCATTGAAGCTGGAATTATGTGATCATTGTCATAAAGTGAACAATATATTGCATCTTGTTTATCCATCTGTTATAATTGCACTATGGGAATTAAGTTGTTTATAGAAAATTCAATTACTTAAGTGGCACTAACACATGTAGAGGCCAATACATACTTCTCATTTCCACATCTGATTCTTCATAGTAGACAATGCTGAAGGTTTTTACGGAGCACAGCTGTGTGCCTGTGACCTTCCTGTCACTGTTGAGCTTCTCTGCTGACTGGATCTGCCTGCAATGAACGTCTTAACCCCTGAGATGGAGAAACAAAGTCAGGTGTCTCTGCTGTATTTTGCTGCCTATTCAGATAGGATTAGAGTTGTATGCTGTTGCCACAGATGGCTATAATTCTCTTGAGGTGTTACATTTAGGAAACTGATTTTCAGACTGCAGAGATAATATGGGACAATGAATCCAATTAAGAAAATAAAAAGAACCTGGGCTAGCCTCCTAGCTCTGTCACACTCTTTCTGTGTCTTGATCCTGCCTTTTGACCCTGGATATATCTCTGCAACCCTTGAAAGTGTGTCTGAATCCAGTCTCAGCTCAAACTTCGCTCACATTCACACTGTGTGGATGACAGGTTAAAGTCTGGGGTTAAAGTGAACTCCAGGGCACTTCACCCCTTGGTCTTCAGCCCTGCACACAGCCAAGAAATCTCCCTTCATGCAGGCTCAGTGAAATTTGGGCTTCTTGTGCACATTTTCTGCCTGAATCTCAACTGATTCAACACACAACTAGAAAGTGAACAGAAGTTTGGCCTCCTGGGATTCCCCCTCCTTAATGGGAACATGGCAGGACTTGTTTTCTCTAGTTTAAATCCTGAGCATAAAACTTCTCAATGGTGAGTTTGATTTTCTTCCTTACCCTGGAATTTACAACACCATCCAATATAACTGCTCATATAACAAGAAAAAAACAGATTCTGAGAATCAGAAAAAAATAAGTGCATCAAGTAGGACTTCTAATTTTGGCTTAGTTTTGATAGTGGTTGCTCAAGTCACTAATGATTTTTTTTATAACTAAAGCAAAATACATTGATTGCTAGAGAACCCCTGAATATCCAACCTTGTACTTAGTTACAATATGTTAATATTCTCATGTTGTCAGCAGATCTTTAGCGAGTAGGAGGGATTCATTAACTCCAGTGCAATCTGCAATCCAGACTGGCAGAAAGCAGAGGCTTCCTATACCTCAAGCTGGCTGCAGTCAGAAGGAAGATGAGCGTGTCTGACTCAGGCCTACACATTACTGTATAATCATCTTTCTCTCGCCGAGTTAAAATCACTTTGCTTTGAAAAGACAGTGGTAGGTCTACATGGAACTGTTTCTTTTGATGCAAATGAATTCACTTCCTAGAGGAAATAAACATTTTTAGTCAGTAGGTAGGAAATAAATGGATCTCCTAGTGAGGGGTGAGTTTACCTTGTTTGATTTTCTGTTTTACACAGATTTCTGTGTGTCTGTATATTGTATATATATAGATATGTGTGTGTATATACAGATATACACACATACAACATAAATAAATGGGAATTTTCATAATTTAGGCCAGATTAATTTTCAGCTCAGCCCTCAGCAAGTACTTTGTCCAGAAGCAGGTCAGTGACACTGTGACTAAAGAACCTCTATTAATCTTGTTTTCTGTTCCATGTCCTTCAATGTCTGCATCAAAGAAATTACAGCATCAGCCTTTAGAAAGGAAGGTTTCTGCAAAAACATGGGCCCAAGATTCTGAATATCCTGTGCCTATGCTGAGAAGAGAGCAACACAGGAGTGCTCAGGAGCTGCTCATTCTCACAGGATCTAACTTAGAAATCCTGATGGCTTTTGAGACAAGGTGTATTCATTTCTTCCTCTTTTTCAAGGGAGTCTAAATTACTGTCTTGCCTTTCATTATTCTCAGTTGACTCCTTCTGTATGATAATTGCAGCAAGGTTAAAAATGACCTAATGATTGCATTAGCTTCCACACAACTTTCCTCTTTTCACTCCTCTCTGACCTCTATCCACAATGAGAGATTAGTGAAGGACAGGCAGAAAAGTAAAGAGAATGTCTGAATATAGGTTGTCATACCCAGCCCAGCTGTTGCTAATAATAATTTTCTGAGTGCAAGCACTGGATGAGCCATTTGTCACAAATGATTTATTTGATGAAATTAGCTCTCTTTTTCACTCCTTGCAAACTTCCTCAGTAAAATCATGGAGACATTCAAAGTTGTTTGTTATGTATATTGGCCCAGGTGATTGTTTCTCTCCTAGAGCATGAGACTGTGGATTAGTGGTAGACTGAGGTACAAATGTTCAATAGAGGCTAATGATTTTGGATGCTTCTCCTTTTAGCTGTCTTTTTTGAACAAGCAGATCATGGCACTGAGCGAGTAAAGGCCCAAATCATTCCGAAAAAATGCCCCTTAAGGGATACCTGGGTTGTTCATGCAAAATCGCTAATTGCTTCTGAAAATCTATCACTGTGCCTATTCATTATATATCATTACTCACATTGGTGACATGGCAGACACTATAATTCCATGACTGAATGACTGAAACTCTGCAAAATGGAGTCTTGATAGACACCAATGAGTGACAAGTAAAGCTGTCTTCATGTCTGGAAAAAGGAATTCATGCAGAAAACATTCCTCCCTTTCACCTCTGTAGTCTGAGCTGGGATGCCTATCAAATAGAGATTTTTGATAAATGCTTCCCCAGCTTCTGTAATTTCTTTTGGTCTTGTTTGCCTTGAAGTTTCTAAGTATTGTGAGACAGATTCTGGGCTTTGACCTCAGGTGGGAGACTCATAGACATTATTCCACTATGTTCCCATTAGTTAGCCAGCTGTACTCCAAGGATTACATCTATCCTGTGACACCTGACTGTCCAGGGACCTTTTAGGGGTTTCTTCATTCTAGTTTATATGGCTTCAGAACAAGGGAGAAAATTTGTGTTTCTTAGTTTGTGTCTGAGTTCTCTCTTCAGGGCTGATTGGAGTTGATGAGACCACAGGAATGGGGTTTGCAGTTATGCCAACACCTCATGAAGTCCATCCCTTCATTGGACACTGGTGGAAAGCTGGTTCTAGGACAATAACTGCACCAGGATTAGGCACCAGGATTAGGTACAAAAGCAGTGTTGCTCAGGGAGACAAGGATGACTGGCCCAGCTGCAGCTGCCCACTGTGTCTGGTAGGGAACCAGCACAGACAGCAGACCACGGCTGTGTCCCCTGGGACTCCTTCCGGCACTGCAACACACAGTGTCACTGGAATCACACCAGGGAGCAGTGTGTCCCAAATAAGGCCTATTTCAGTCCCTAGGTAATTTTTAGCTGTAGCCATTTGTACTATTATTTACTCAGGTTATTGATCTTTTAAGGCCGGTAGCTGTATCTGACCATGATTGACACAAGTGTCTTCATAGGCAGACAAGATAATGTAATGAAAGCAATAATACCAGCAGACAGTGGTAAAATAATGGGGGAGAAGGTAAGAGGGAGGAAGTGGCGATTTTAGTTCTTTGTCTTCCAATAATCGCTGCACAGTTTGACATCTGATTTCTTTTACCTAATCTCAGCATGCATCTCAAAAATGCTACTGGCCATCAGATTATCCCAGCAGATCATTAAATTTTCCTATCCTCCAGACTTAGGTATGCTATGGAACTATCCAAGGATAATGAGAAGCCTGCTGTTGCACTCACCTGGTTGGGGTCGGTGTGTTTTATGAAAGCTTCCCACATATTCTCTTTAATGAATGAATCCTTTCTATTTATAGGGGAATACTCAAAGGGAAAAAGAAATAAATGACCTTTAGGGTTTTTTTATGTGACCTTTAGGTTTTTTGATGGGAAACATATTCTTCAGACAAGTTTTTAGTTATCAACAGGAAACTATAATATGTGATCCCAAAGCCATGTACAATTAAGTTTGCATATATGTAATGCTATTCTCCTTCCATGAATGCTGTACAGTCGGGGTCAGAGATAAAGCTTCCAGCTGCAATTACCCAAACAGCTGGATTGTTTGTATTCATAGGCTAAACTGCTATTGCTTCTAGTGGCAAACTCAACATGGGTTATAGCAGTACAAATGCTGTTTACTGACGCTAGGAAAGAAAACAAGTTTATCTGATCACAGACAAACTTACTTCCTCAGATAAACATTTAAATAGAAAAGCTTTCTCCTTCAAAATGCAAAAATGCATCTCCTAACTTCCCTGGTGGCAGCCAGCTTTTCCTGCTCTTCCTTATGTGTTCATGTCCTTCCTATGCTCTCCTATTCATTAATTCCCACAAATGGTTCCTTCAGCTCAAATAACATGACTCCAGACTGGTGGAATAGACTTGAGGACACTGAGGCTAAAAAATTTAAAAGCTCAATTTCAGTAATTTGTGGCTTGCATTGTAAAGCCAGTAAGGCTGTGATGGGACCAGCTATTGTTGTAATGCTGCACTGCCTGTGTCCTGGGCAGCATTAACAGGGGCACTCAGCTGCCATCGGGGTGCACAGAGTCAGGACCTGATTTCTTTTCCCATGTTAGGCTTTCCCACCCAGAACTAACACAGCCATTTCAGTACAGCTCCAGATGACCTAATGATGATCGGCATTGTCTCCGTAATTATGATCACCCTGACTGCAGGCTCTGAACAGGTGCCAGCCATTCAGACATTTCTCCTCCTGCCACATGAACAAGAGGTACTGGTGTGTTCCCCTTGTTTAACAAACAGGGAGTGAACATCGAGTGTCTGGCATAAGGGTATAAATGAAATGTATCAATGAAGAGGCAGACATGGAAAGGAAAGATATCAGGGTCTTCTCTGTTAAGGTCAGTTTTGCTTTCATTGAGGAGAAGAAAATGTGCCACAGTGAATGCAAGAGTTAGAAAGGAGTTAGAAAGCTGGTGAGTTAGAGAGGACTATAGGTATAATAAAGCCTGCACTCATAGCCAAGGCTTTGAAACACCTTCAGTGGCAACTGTCATCATGATTTTGAATAACATCCAGTGACGCTAAAACTAAACAACTGAGTTTTCCCAAAATCCGGGGTACTTAGATCTGTAATTGATGATGAGCCACAGTCTTTGCCTGAATGACTTTAATAGTAATTAATAAATTTATTCTAATAAAAATCTTGCTGGCAAAAAGCCCTTAAACATTACATTATTTACATAATTTCCTGCAACAAACAGCTGCGTAGCCCTCCACTCTGGTCATAACTTCTCAGTTGTAGTGCTCCTGCACCCAAACATTCACAAATCTTAAGGCAATGCCTGGCATTTATGATACAAAGGAGATAATGGAAGAGGTGTGTCTCACAAGGGTGATTTGAAACCCAATATTATAACTGGGGTCCAGATTCTGCAGTCAGATCCATATTGGTGACCACTGGGCTGCATTGCAGGATGGGGCTCATATTTACTGATAGCTTTTAATTAGTCTGCATAATTCATTTCCACATCTGTTTTCCTATAAACAAGCCAGTAATTAGTTCTGTGAGTCAGTTAAAAAGTGTACCAATGTGTTAGAGAGTTTAAAGAGACACTGAAAATATTTGATTCACAGTCAATTTCATTTTAATTATTTTTTAAAAGGAAAGCATGAAACACCCCTCCCCATTTTTAATTTCCTTCTTTTGAACTCCTCCACTAATTTCAGAATACATTGTTGCAAGGTTGTGAGTGTGTCAAAAACTTGTGTCTCCAGAGAAAATCCACTCTGGCTTAAGATTTCTGATATATTCTACTGCTTAGCTTTACTCAATTGGTAGCCCTGGAAGCACTGCTAGCACTTCTAAAACTTGATCACTCACCTGAAAGTCAATTTAATATCATAATTTTCTCAGTACTCCAGCCTCCTGGCCTAATGCAGCAAAGCAATGCAGTTCTTAGTTCCCGGGCCAGAGTCTTACACATGATTGGTATGGAGAAAATGAGATGATTCCTACTAGGATCAGAAAACAGGACTAGGAGACCTTCTCTCCCCACCTGCTGAGGGAAATGAACAGAGCTCACTACCTTCAAAAATGGGTCTGTGTCTGTGCCCTTGCACAAAGCTCTCCTGGGTGATCAGTTTAATATCTCCACCAGGACCTGTGTAAGGGAAAGCAGACACTTCATGTAGATGAGTTAGCCTTGGTCTTACTGCCACCCCTAATTTCCAAAATCTCATTCTGCTCAGACACAAGTGTAGAGCAACTGGGTCAGGTCTTTGCATGAGCAAAGATGAAACCTTGGTGTGTTCAGATGTGTTAGAAGTCAAAAATTAAACACTTGTAGAACTCATTAGGTTTTTAAGTCTTGGTTTTGTCTGACTAAATCCTTTAGTGACTCTGACTGAAAGCTTTGGTGCTAGGCAGCTATCCTTCCTGTTTAACCTTGTGTCATTTGTGTCACTTGTAACAACAGAAACTGAAATAATTAGGTCAATTTTTTTTATGTGGACTTTTGCTTTCCAAGCTGACTATCCCTTTAAAGATAAGGTGTCCCCCTGACACTTCTCTGATATAGTTTGGGCCTAATAGCTACGCACAATGTCATTTCTCCACCCTCCTTGCTTTTTAAAATGAGGCTTACAGCACGCCAGCGATTTAAACTTCCGCTCTCTGTTGGCAAGTCAGGATGGCTTCGGTGAACAGTCAATTTCTTCTGATTATTCCTTGCCACTGTGAGGGATTATGGCTGAGCACCAGCGGCTTTCGAGCACCAGCGGCTTCCCTCTCCCTGCCCCCAAAGGCTTGACCCAAACACACTCTCCTTGCAGATTACAGTGGAATCGCTAATGCAATTTTGGCCTGACTTTGATGCAGCACTCTATTGATGTGGGGTGACGCCGCAGCAAAGCAGCAAGGTTAGACCTCAGCAGTGATTAAGCCGGAGTCCCAGGGCTCAGGTGTGCCTTCCCCCGCCCGTGCGGCTCCGAGCGCTCCGGCCAGGGGAGGGCAGGATGCGAGTTCAGCTCTAGTTTCCTGTACGCCCCTCGAGAAGATAGTCCCGGCCAGTTCAGCTGCTGAGCAGTCGGGTAATCAATCAGTCAATCTGCCAGGAAATCCGATTTTTTGCAAGCATCACCCTCGCCAGCCGGGAGGAGGGAGCAGACCATGGGTGCGGGTTCGGGTCCGCTATCCCAGTGGCCGCCTTCCTCTTCAGGCCGGGGACACCAAGGACAGCTCCCCGTGTATCTTCTGGAAGCCCTGCGGCCGCCTCTGATCGCCTTCGGGGAGGGCCAGGCAGGGAAACTCTGGACCTGGCATGACAGAAGAGCGAATAGAGCATCAGTCCCGTCCGGGGCTCATCCCCCTCCCTGGACGTGAGGCTGAGCCTCGGCAGCGGGGCTGGGGCTCCTCGGGTTGTGTACGTGCCAGGATATCATGTATATTTTATGTATGTATATATAACATATGTATCCATAAGAAAACAAACATCTGAGCCGGGGGATCTTTAAAATGTTCCACCCACAGTAGTACCCAAAGGAGAGGAAAAAGGTGGGGATTAAAAAAAAATAATAAAAGGAAGATTTTTTTTTTTTTTTTCCTCCAGGCATCTGATTTACTCCGTGACTCTGATGCTTATCAACAACGCGTGAAGATTGCAGTAAGGATCCTCCCTGGAAAGCGAGGAGGAGCAACTTCCAGGGGGCTGGGAGGAGGTGGAGTGCAGCACGGCTCTCGCCTATAAGGAGGTGCCCAGCCATCGGCTGGTGCTTCCCACCCAGCCGCCGCTCGCAAGGTGAATCGCCGCGGCGGCAGTCGGGGCAGCGGGCTCGGCTCGAGCACTGCCGCCTGCGTCCGGAGCGGCTCCCCCAAGGGCTGTGAAGAGTCCCCCGGCCGGCCCCGGCTTCCCTTCGCCCGGAGTGCTTGGATGCTGTATGGAGTAAATGAGCGGAGGCAGAGCGAGCGCACAGAGGCTGAGAGGCGCTCGGAGACCGGGACCAGGAGAGACAGGCGGGCGGCTGGCTTCCCCCTCCGGGGCTGAAGATGGATTCCCGAGCCCTCGGGGGCTTCTCTCTGCTGCTCTCCACTTTATGGCATCTGGGATTAGCTGCAACAAATTGTGAGTAACGGGAGTGCAAGGAGTTGCCTAGGGTTGGGGCGGGAGGAAGAGATGGGGAATAACTCCCGGAAAAAGGGAGTTATTGCGCCATGACCTCTGAGAAACTTAGCTCGGCTCCGCTTTGCTAATGGAGCTCAGAAAGGAAAAGTTGGGGCCAGATGGAGGGACTGCTCTCCCCCCGTCCTGCCGGTGTGGACGTGGGAGTGAACGGGAGACGCTGGAGCCTGCGAGGAGCCGCTTGGGGTTTTCCTCACGGTTTGTTATCCTTTCGCTGGCTGCATCTTTTTGCGGTCAGTGGCCGCTGTCGCCTTGCCTCTGCTGCGGGCCACCGGCCGGGGTCGTGCCTCAGCCTGGCGGGGAGGGTCGGTCCTTCCCGCAAGAGCCAGGGGATGCCGAGATTTTGCGGGCGCAGCCTGGCTCCAGCCTGGCAGAGCAGCGCCGATGGCACTGAGCATCTTCTCCTGACCCGGCGGTACCGTCGGTTCCCCGGGCGCTTCCCACGGGCGCGGCTGTGTCCCGGGGCGTGGTGCTAGCGGTCCTGACTGCCCCAGCCTTTCCTGGCTGGGAAATTGCAGTTCGCCCTTTCCCCCCCCCCCCCCCCCCTCCCCTCGTAAGTTCGCCACGTATCTCTGCCGGCCCCGCGGGGTCGTTCCCCGCAGGCAGGAACATCCCCGGCCTCCGGGCTTTGCGGTGCTCCGGCGGGCGGGCAGAGGCTGCGATTCTCCGGGCGCGCTTGGGCGAGCGCGGTGCAGCCAGGTGCCGGCGGTGCGGCGGGTGCTGGAGCCGGGAGCAGGCGGCGATGCTCCGTGGGCTGCTCCGGGGGGCCGGCCGGGTTGCCGGCGGTGCTGGAGCGGGGCTGGAGCGGGGCTCCCGGTACGGCCTCCCCGCGGCCCGTCGGGCCGAGCGGCGCAGGGCGGG
>VZUI01053316.1:0-28763 GCA_013401135.1 Cettia cetti
CTTCCCTTCCCTTCCCTTCCCTGAACTTCCCTTCCCTGAACTTCCCTTCCCTGAACTTCCCTTCCCTGAACTTCCCTGAACTTCCCTTCCCTGAACTTCCCTTCCCTGAACTTCCCTGAACTTCCCTGAACTTCCTGCCTACCTCTCTCTATGTTTTTGGTCACAGAAGTAAGAATAAAAAGACAGTTCTCAGGAAAAAATGGAGAAAAAAATCGATCCTGTTCCAGTGTCTTTCCTGCTCAATGAGGGAATAGAAATAGAACTTACCTGTTAAGCAAACAATGACAGTGACAGAACAGCTCACAATTTGCCAAGTTTAGGAAGAGCAAGTCTGACATTAAGAGTTGGTTTTGTTACCAACTGCTTCCCACTGAGGTTCGAGCCTCCTGTTGACTTAGGACTACATCACAGTCTGTCTGATCATGTTCTAGCATGGCCATGTGTCTACTCTTAATAAAAAATGTCATCCTATATATGTATTATTGTTACTCACCTGCAGATCTTTTTAATGTCTACTATGGATAGTGGAAATGGGAAAGCAGAAAATGGCTCCTGCCACATGGAAATTAAGAAAGATAAAAATAAAAAAGCAAAAATTAGACTTATTTTACAAACCCATAGTTTGATCTGTTTTGCTAAGACTGACATAGGAACAAAATTTCAGTACAAAAAATCAAATACAAAAGTATTTCTTCTAGGTTTCACTTCAAGAAATGGTGCCTTAATCAATGGAAGATTTTTTTTTTTTTTTTTTTTTTTTTTTAATATTGCAGCATGGTTATATACAAACCCTTCACTTCATTCCACCTCGCCAGTCTTTCCTCTCAGCTCACCAAAGACATCAGACATCCTTCTCACATATGATGAAAAAAAGAACATACCAATCACTGCTGGTTTCAGTCATCTCAAAACTTAACAGACCTACAAGATAAAATTGTCTAGAGGCTTTTTCAATAGTCAAACGAGAGAAAACCATCTCCTGATGGTCTGTCACCACTTTTAAATAACCCACTTTGACATGGTTTCCACAATATGCTTTCTGAAGTCAAAGGTTGCTTCTTGACAGAAACTGTCACCCTTTCCAGGGTAAGATTTGACTCCTTAGAGTAGTTTAATTAAGGATAAGGAACACTAGATTTTTTTGTATAGTTTTGCTTTTTCTTTTATCATACCTTTATGACAGGAATACTGAGAGCCTATGATATTAAAGAACTTATCAAGGATTCTAGTTTAATTTCTTTTTTTCTTGAACCAGGTGTTGCTGTTGTCCTATCTGTTTTCTGCTATGAACTACATGGTCATGAACTACAAATTGAAATACTGTGTAACCTGTAGCATATTATTCTGGAAAGAAAAGTACTTTTTGTAAGTTTCTTTTAATTTTTTTTTTTTTGTTGCCACATTCTCTTTGGTGTCAGGAACAGTACACACCAGATTAAAAATAGACTAGTGATTCATTTTAAGTACAACAGAAAGTGTGGCTACCAGAGATTTTATTTCATTACCATTACCTTGGATCTTACCAATCTGATGAGTCACTATTTCCTTTCACTCCTCTCCCACTCTTTTGTAATGGAACTACAAGCCTCAGGACACTATGTGATAAACTAACTTCTACAGGCTGCTCATCGAAATGATTTCCTTTTAATCAGTATTTTTAAGATGCCCTATATCTAATGTTTTAAGTGTAAGGATACATGAAAGGCCAAAAAAATTCACTTCTTCTACCCCCTCAGTTTTTGAATGAAGAAAACAAAGGAAGTTCTTAATGAAGCTCTCATTTCTGGTTCAGCCTTTGTACAACTTTAAAAATGTAACTTTAAAAGACATATTTATACAAAATACTTATGTGTGACAATGCTGGATGATGCAGAGTCCCCAGGCAGTGCAAAGGAGAGTCGCTTTATTGCCAAAAAACAGATCTTTTAAAGCAGTTAGCGGGTTATCAGTTTACATAGTTTTAAGGCACAACAAGCCCATCAACAACCACCATACACCCCAATGTGGACGTGTGGCAGTCATGCAGCACGTCTCTCATGTCTCTCTACCCCCGAGGCCATCTCCCATAGTCCTCTCCTACTTAGCTGCAGCAGCAGGCCTGAGCCATGATTTTACAAGGGTAACAAGGCCCTTATTTTATAAGGCTTTTACCTATATACAACACTTAACATGTTTCACTAGTGAAAGTCTAACTTAAAAGTTAACCATATATTTGAACAATTTTCTCAATTACGTTAGACATGAGAATTTCCTGGAACAGGTATTTCATTGTTTAGCTTAACAAAACTTTATTCTCTTGCATTTATTACCTCTTTCTTAGTAGTTCATACATTAAAGACCATGAGTGAATTGTGAATTATTCCACTGTGTTTAGTCTGTGTCTTTACTGTTAACCTTCTATTGCATATGACTGAAGCCATTTATATCTCCCAAATCTCATAGTTTTCTCATCTATATAAGTTATCAATAAAACATGCATTTCCTCTCTCCTTGTTTGATATATCTTTAGATTATCACAGCAATGACATTTCTTAAGATGCAGACATTTTGGCACATAGATCAGTGTTTTGAAACAAAACTTCAACATGTTATTCACACTGGGTTTTGTGCTTGCAAATTCACTACAATTCTAGAACTGAAATGTGATCTAAACTTTATCACATTCAGTGATATGAGTGGTGTAGCATTTTTTTGGTACATATTATTAGAATGGTGTTTGACGTGCTCAAAAGATAATATTCACTCAAGCTTTTCTTTCCTGTTCTTCTCCCTCCATCTTCCAATCTCTTTTTTGTTTTCCTCTATAATGGCTCTGAAATGAATGTATATTAGAGAGAATCAAAAGAGGCAGGAAAATACATAATTCCCCCTAGGTACTGTAACTTGCATAATAATAGCATGGAGAGGGAGACAGAGAGAGAGAGAGAGACAGAGAGACAGAGAGACAGAGAGAGAGAGACAGAGAGAGAGACAGAGAGAGAGAGAGACAGAGAGAGAGAGAGAGAGAGAGAGAGAGAGAGAGAGAGAGAGAGAGAGAGAGCACACCAGGAAAAGATGTGACTAGTTTATACTCTTGATGCTTTTACATAGAAGCAGGAAAAAAGTTGTCATGATGTTAATATAGTTTTTTTACTTAGAAAAGGAAGACTACTGCATGTTTATTTTCCACTGAGTAACTTCCAAAAGATACTAGCAACAACCAGGCAAACATATTAATCAACAGCATCTCAGGATTTAGTCCTCTGCCTGTCTCACACGCCTCTATACACAAAGAAACCCTTTCACTGATTTATTGCTTCCTCAAGCATGAACAAGGCAGCAAATCCCTCAAAAAACAGAATATGTAGTATTGAAAAACAGCATACTTGCAAATAGCCTAATACATAAGTCGAGATCTTTACTGGGTTTAGGGGTGTCTGGCAATACAGGACTTTGGTGTGCTACTGCTCCTGTGGCCATTGCTCATTTTTGACAAGAAACTTGGATTTGCAGCATAAAAAACTGAGGTGGTAAGACAGACCTGACTTTCAGAGTCCTCTGAGGCTTTATTAACTGTCTGCAAAGCTCTGTCAATCCCAGCATAAAAAATGTCTTCTCTGCAAGTCAGTGCTTTTCCGCTTGCATCTGTCCTGCTTCTGGTTTCCTGGTGATGTCTTTTGGTCACAGTAACTCAGTCCTCTGAGTTTTTCTTATACACAAACTATGTCTCTTCTTGTTTAATACATCCAAGAGTAAAATTAAAAATTTCAGATTACTTCTACTATGTCACCAAACTGGGAATAACCTTAGGACAAAAATAATACAGATTCAAAATAATACAGAATGACTACTACCACTTAAACACTCTTAAAATTAGAATAAAAATAGAAATAAAAGAAGAGTCTTCTCTTTAGGGCTCCTAAGTGTTTCCTGTTAAGGAGAACTGTTTCACGTCATCAATCACTGGGTTAATACAGTAATATTTAATATTTACAAATTAGAAACCATACCTATACATAGAGTAGTTGAGCTAAGAATTCATTGAAAAAAATGCAGTATTGTGAGAAATAATTAAAAATATTTTTAGTTGATTTGCAATCCAGTTTTCAATTATGACTGCTCATGCTGTCAAAACAAGCATACAATTCCATATGTGCCAGTAATATTCCAAGTGATCTTGGTCAAGATCTTCCCAACTTTCAGATATATACCAGTTATCCTAGGAAAAAAACTCTCTAGTAACAAATTCAGATAGAACTCCAAATCCTTGAGGAAAACCAGTCTGTTTTTAAAGTTATTTACATTTTGGGCTAACAGTAGAAGCATTTCCTGAAAGATTTATGGTAATTAGCCCATATTTCTGCACCTTGCTCCTATTGATTAAAGAAGTGAATAAATGATTTATTTTCCACTGCTGGACACGTCATAAGGATTTAAGACAGAACTTCCAGTCCTCAAAATAGCTAATACAAATCCCTAAAAAAGGCTTTAAATAATGACAGAATCAGCTGGTGAACTGGAAAACTTGAGGAGAGCTTGATAGCCCAATAAAAAACTGAAACAGGTGTCAAGTAAATTTTTTGTTGATTCCATTATCTCCAAACTGAGCCATTAGCTTCAAGGGAGACCATAGAAAAACGTAACTGTAATTTCATTTGGTTTTTCAGCGATCAGGATCAAGGGATTTTGTTCTTGTTCATTGCCCTCTTTCACATATGCCAAATAAATTTCTACCTTGAATCTTTTCATTATAACTTTTCTGTATAAACAATGTGCTATATCTTGCCATCTAATTTTGGCCTCATTTGATCATTTTGCTAGCTTTATAACTAAGCAAAAACTGTATGAATCAAATCCCTAAGGTTAGGAAATGCAGAAAAAAACCAAACGCTACCATGCTATAGACAATACAACAACTACATAACCTTCTCAATCAGATATTTAGATGTTTGTTCATACAGTTTTTCTGCAAATATTTTGACTATCAGTGTTTGAACTACATAGACACAAGTATTCTGCTCACAAAACACATCAGTTTATAACCAAGACTGGACAACCATGAAGACAATGGTCTCTGTCCCATAATTAGAGAATCACCTTCAAAATTTTGTCATCACAAGGTTTTTTTACCTCTTTCCTTTTTGACCTTTAAAGATCAATAAATGTGTCAAACAAAAGACCTAGTCAGAAATTCTTAAGTGTCTTGTTGTTAACTTCTAGATATGATAAAGATTCATCTTTTTGTGATCCAGGACATTTTATTTCTTCTCACATCATAGAAATAGATCTTCTTCCATCTATTCATTCCAGGGAAAAGAAATTTCTAAAGTTTTAGAAGCTGATACCTCATCAACTAAATATTGCCAACTAAATACCCAATCATAGTAAAAGAACCAATAATTGCAAATATTTTTATTAATAACAGTTGAAAGCTATCATTATCCTATTTTTTTATTGTATATTCATAAATGTCAGGAGTGGTAAAGCAAGTAATTTCTAAAAGACTTCTGTTTTCTAAAGAAGAAATCATTTTCTAAAAGAAATCAAATTTTCTTTTTACAAAGTCATGCTGCTTAATTCTTGTCATTTCCTCATTTTCTATTGCAATGATTTTAAATATATTTTTATTCAGACTGCCCAGTGTATCTATGTCTTACTGAGTTATGATTCTTTGATCCAGCTACTAAATGTTTTATAAAATAAATATGCAGAAAATACTTGAAATTCCTCCCAGATCTTCTAAACAGAAGATAAAAAGGTTGTTTTTTTTTTTTAAATACCATGTATATTTTAATATTTTTGGGTATAATATGATCCTATTATGTGATTCTATGAGACTTATCTGAATTAATTAATTACTTAGTTAATTGCTCCTCTGTCTTGCTCAAGACTGACTTGAGAACAGCCTCCCATTTTTGGTCAGCTCCTTTAAGACTTTCTAAAAATGTTGTGCCTGTTTTATCCTGGATTTTCTACATCAGGCAATCAAAGATTTTTAAAGTGGAGAACATTATAATGTTAGATTTTATGGCTTTTCCATCTATTCTGTTTCAGCTCTCACAATTCATCTTTCTCTAATTATCCAATAAAGACAAAACATTATTTTGTACACACCAGGCTGTATTTTACATTCAAATGATTAATCCCTATAATATAAAAAATAACCTATAAATAATAGAGATTTCTCTTCAGATTTCTTTTTCATCATATATATTTGCCATTGTTCCTAATTTTGGGTGAGTGTCCAAATAAATGATGGAATGGTCAGAAGAGCTTTATTATACATATGACAGAAATACAGAACTTGGCATCAGATTTGATTAAGCAAATCCTAATGAAAAGGTCCATATTTGGAATATTAATTTTAGATCACTACTTTTTACTGGTATTATCTTCACATATACATGATGATTTTCAATAAATCAACATAAATTACACAAGGAAAATATAGGGAATTGAAATTTCAGAAATCAAGCACATCTGAAGTAAGACTTCAAAAGTAAACAAATGTTCCAGACTCATTTTATTTCATTCATCCTATGTTCAGGAAAATCACTCAACGATTTAACCAGCAGTTTTATAGTAGAGAACTTTTGTATTTTCATGCTTGAAGCCATCCTCTGACTTCCTAAAGTTTCTGGATATATTTCTTCTTTATCTTCTACAATATTAAACATATCAGAGTACTGAATGATTATAGTTAAGATAGATTAAAAAAATCTGGACTACTACAAGAAGACTAAAAAAAAAAATAGAAGTAATTATTAAAAAATTTATATGCCATAGGGCTAATTGTAAAAGTTGGAGTCTTTTATTAAGTTCAGTACCTACTTTATTTCACTGGGATTGGGACTGATAAATATATTATATATCTGCATAAATATACAGACACATATTTGCAAACAGTCATACAGAGAATTACAGAACCACAGATCAACTAGGCTGGAAAAGACCTTTGAGAACATCGAGTCCAACCTATCACCTAACACCACCTTGTTGCCTAGACTGTGGCATTGAATGCCACAATCCAGTCTTAAACACTTCCAGGGGTAATGACTCCTGTACATGCCCAGGCAGCTCATTACCATGCTTCAATCACCCCTTCTGTGAAAAAAGGGACCAACCTAAACCTCCCCTGGCACAGCAAAAATCTATGTCCTCTTGTCCCATTGCTGGTTGCCTGAGAGAAGAAAGTGATTCTTACCTGGCTACAGCCTCCTTTCTGGCAGATGTAGAGATTGATAAGGCCTCCCCTGAGCCTCCTTTTCTCCAGGCTAAACAACCCACTTCCCTCAGCCTCTCCTTGTGTTCCACGCCCTTCAGCAGTTCTGCTGCACTTCTCGGGACTTGATCCACTACCTCAATGTACTTCCCAAATTGGACAGAACTGGACACAGAATTTAAGGAATGGTCTCACCAGTGCCAAGCACAGGGGAAGAATCACTTCACTGGTCCTGCTGGCCATGCTATTCCGGATACAGGCCAGGATGCCCTTGGCCTTCTTGGCCACCTGGGCACAATGTCCAGCCTCCTGCCCCTGGCTCATCATCAGCCTGCTGCCCATAAATACCCCCCAGTCCCTTTCTGCCTGGCTGCTGTCCAGCCACTCTGCCCCCAGCCTGTAGTGCGGCAGAGGTTTTTGTGGCCAAAGTGCAGGATCCAGCACTTGGTCTATATATGTAAATTCTAATATAGTTGTTTACAGCAACAATATATTAACAGATTTCATCATGAAACAACTGTGGAGGAAATTGATAAATACATTGCTATAACAGAATTAAAACCCTACAATTTAAAATTATCTTTTTCTAGATAGGACCTAAATTCAGAAGTTTTGAATGTTTAAAACCAGTATTTTCTACAAATAGATAAAACAAGATTACCATAATTTTAAAATATTTTATAGCTATAGATATATATGTACACATATAACATCCTAGACTTTGTACACACGGTTAACATTTGTGAACCAGTGTGTGGACTGAAACTGCTATGCTATATGATACTCACATAGATTGGTCTATTTACATCATTTTAAAAGTAAAAAATGGACAAAAAGCTTTTTAAAGGTCTAAGCCCACTAGAATTAAAAAAGCGATATATTGGATAGATGACAAACTGACATTTCTGTCATTATTTCTAGTCGGAATACTGTTTCCATTTGGTGGTGTTGGGAATAAAGGATAAAGAAAATGAAGGGTATGGAACCAAGAAGACACAAACTACCACCTCATTTTAAAAGACCATTCTCTAAAAGGGATAATTTTTCTCTGTGAAACATATACTTGTAGAAACTTGTTCATAAGAAAACAGCTGGGAATCTAAGAATACTTACCTTGACATACAAAATCTGCATTTCTAACTACCCAATCCCACCAAAGGAAGCAATGAATATAAATATTTTTATTAATATCAGTTGAAAGCTATCACTATTATTCCTCTTGTTTGTTGTATATTCATCAATGGAAAGAGAGTGGTAGTCTTTATTAAGGTGAATGGAAAAGGCAATGCCTTAGAAATTTTGAATTAAAGAGAAAACCAGAAGTAAAATATTTTTCATTCAGGAAGTGTAAATTCAGGTTATTGCTGAAATTCTGGTATCTACTATATATAAAAACTTGGAACACCAAGAAAAATAGAAATGCCACGGCAAATTCTTCTCCAAATGAAAATCATGATAGCAGCTATAGGTGTCAGGTTCATAACATGAAGTTTACACAGTCTATGATGAATACTAATGTTTTGGACCTTTTCTTAACTCATTTTGTAAACAAAATCTACATAGTTTAGGAATTACCCCTCTCTCATAAAGTAGTCTTCAGGAGTTTTTAGAGAGTTTGCTTCAATAGTTTCTGCCTAGCTTTGTATTGTATTAAATACTGCTGTTAATAAAGAAATCAAGCATAACTGTGCACACAGTGAAATTTCTGAATATTACTGCAATGCTAGAAACCCTGATAAATTAAAAGCAGCATTTATAATTTTTTAAGGCAGGTGGATTAGACTTTATAAACAGAAAGCTAATTTAATGGTCAAATGTCCTGTGTAAAATATCACAGAAAACAGAGTTAATCTGTTTTTCTCACATGACCCATAAAAAATTGTGATGTTCAAAGACACACAAAGTTCAGATACACCATCCCTACTAGAACTCAGTGGAAACGAGTTCAATCTTTGGCCATATCTTTGAAATTCTATTTTACCTAAACGTTCTTTTGGTTCCATGGAGTAATTTTTCTTTTAAATTTAGCTCAAGGTATTTTATTTTTCCTAATTTCAATAGGTGAATTACCTGCCTATGCAGAAACTGAATAATGACATCTCAAGAGCTGGTAGCCAATATAGTTAAGCCTGTTATGACAGTGATATGCTTAATTATTTCTGAACTACTTGAAATGAGATGGGGTTGAACTGTCAGCTTGTTCTGTGGAAAATGGAAAATCTACTCTCTTCATCTTAAAGAGACTACAATAGACAGTCAGACTCTTCCTAAAGGCATTGCTTGCCATTATCAAGATATATGCAGACAGAACTGTGGGGCCAGGGGATTGCTGTGTCCTTCTGCAAGTAAGGGTTGCTCCTAAGATCCTCTCTTGCCTTCTGGCTCCTGCTCTTTCTCTTCATTCTTGCCTGCAGAGAGCTGAAGCAGTGCAGGCGGACCCCTTTTGTTTTCTTTTGTTATTTTTTCCCTAGGTGGCTGCTTGGGGAAGGTCTCCCAAGAGGCAACAGTAGCAACACACAAAGCTGAACCTCACAATCAAAATACTTTTTCAGAGTGTATTTCTCAACACCTGCAGACAGCACGGGGCCAGGGTGTGACATTTTCAGTGTTTGGGGTGACTGGTGTTTGGGAAGATCCTGCAACACACCAATGGCTCAGGAACAGCTGCACCGGCACCCTGCGAACTGGAGGCTAACTCCACCGGGCCAGAGCTCCCTAGATAATGCCAGAAATTCCCATCTGCCACCACTACTGCTTTGTAAGCTCCTACCTGCTCTGTTTGTTCCAGTGGGAAGATTGAACCAAGTAGGGTTTGCCTGCCATTTCCTCCCTCTGTCTTTCAAGGCATGCAGTTGCCCATGGAGGGGTGCCACTGTGGGAGAGGGCTTCTCTTCCGTTTTTTATTCCCTTTTTGTCCCCCCACAGTGAGTCTGTGAAATTTAAGCAGCTTTGTAACTAGTGATAATTAGTGTTATTTTTTTTCTTGCCTGGTGCTACTTCAGGTTTTGGTTTGTTGATTATTTTTTTGTTGTTCTGTTTTGTTTTAATTATTATTATTATACTGTTATTTTTATCTACTTGTATTTGTCTCTCTTACTAATGGAAAGAGATTGACTAAAATTAAGTGGGTGGTAACTCATTTTGGAGTATCTACTGCCTTAAATTGTCTTAAACCAAGACAGTAAGATTATCAGGTCTTAATCCCACATTGTTTCACAAGTCTGCAGACATGCAGTGCAGGGGCAGAATAAAAAATCCAGGAATTAGTTACATAGGCCTTTGACTTATATCTTCTTAGCAATCACAACTGCAGCAGCATCATCATGCAAGTCAGAGAAGTGGAAGGTAAACCAGGTACTAATTATTTACATAATGAATGCTCATTTTAATTTTTTTTTCTTTGAGAACATTTTTGTTCTGTATTTCTACGCCAGTCTGTAAAGTAGAGAGACCAGTATTACAGATGAAATTTTGCAATCATGCATCAACCATCTAAAAAAGACACTATTTTAACTCTGGCTGTTATAAAACTTTTCCACCCTTTAAATAAAATAAACAAATAAAATGATGGAATGCGCATCTCACATAACTTCTGTTAGCTCAGTGCAAACTGAAGTGGAGACCTAAATTAGAGGTATTGATTAAAAAAATTCTGAATCTGTATGTTTCTAAATGAATAGAGAAAAGCTACTGCATTTTGCCCTATTTGCTACTATACCCCACTGCTATTGTTTGAGTTAATCATGAGCAGTACAATAGGGCAATCTTGATGCCGCCACTACATGCACTATCCTCTGGGACTTCCAGTTTTTGACAACTTTTCTATCCTGTAATTACCATTTGGGAGGAATCTAGTATGAAAAACACCGGACAATACAAAATTATTCCAGCTTGGAAAAAAGTTAACAATAGGACACAGATACTCATTATTGCCACAGTACCCATAAAATGCTCTTTCTTAAGAAACTCTTGATGGTCAACATAAGTCTTTAGTACTGACATTTATATATGGTAGAAACTTGTTCCTTGAATTTGTGGTGAAGGTAGAGACCACCTCACATTACTTTGTGTCAATTGTATATATATTGTATAAGCATCATCTTATTCTCACTAATATTAGACGGTGCAAAAGACTTAATTTTCATGCAATTATGATACCTGCTTCTGCCAGCTTCAGTTTTTCATTCAGAATGACAGTAGACTGGTTCAAGGTTTAAACAAAGCCACCTGATGTATTTCCATTTTGTCTTCCAATTTTGCTGAATCACTTTTTTTGTGCACTTAGTTCTGTGTTGGACCTGCTAGCTCAACCTACCAGATTCTTAACCAGAAGGGACAAGAAAGTCCTTAAGGCTGTATCTACAGCACAGAAACATAAAATATGGTCAACTTGAACTTCATGAGCATGCTCCCCCATGGTTTTTCTCTGTTCAAGCATCTCCTAAAACTATAGGTTCCTAGTCTGCAGCTGTTGCACATTGTGGTGCTGAGAACAGGATGCAGGTGGTCTCATGCTGGACAACTGTGATGAGAGCATCTTTCAGACTCCTTTGATAGAGGACAGAAAGTAGAACGTTATCTGGAATGAGAGCTACCTGATCACTTTTAGATCCCTGCATTACCATGACATTGGCTGTGTTCAAAAGTATCCAACTGACCATAAATGAGCACACATAATTTGATGTAAACAAATAACTGCAAACACCAGACGATTCACTAAACAAGATCTGTTCTGTTCCTGTCCTCAACACCTTTTGTAAATAAAGTCTAGCACACAACACCAGATTTCAAGATATATTTTCTAATTTTCTATTGGAAACGAGAGATGAACAATGTTTTTACTACAATTTAAATTTTTCACTGAAAATATTGATGACAATCGCTTTTTTCTGCACCTCTTCCTTCTTTCATCTTTAATACAGTTTCTATGCTCTAATTTTTAAAAGCTTTTTCTAACATGGTTTGCAGACAAATAACTACAAAATCAAGACAAGCTTATTCCCTATTTCAGCTGTCCAAACGTCTTGTTCTAATTTTAATAGTGTAATTTTGTAGGCAATTTTCCCATCCTTTTAATTGGGACCTTAACCACTACCTGTAATTAGGTGGTTTATTTTAGACTCATAAATCTTAACCATCTCATCAAAACTCATTAAAGAGCTCCAATGTTTGAGTCATCATTTAGTTTTCCTATGCAATTCACAAACCTCATTCTCGGTTCAAAGGCCAAACTGTTAAGATTGACTCTAAAGAAAGATTCAGGACTGACATTCATATCAATAAGTTTTGTCTTTTGTTGTGATGCTTCTAAATCCCAAAAGAGAGAATACAGTTTTCATTTTACACGAAGAAAATCCCACATTATACACACAACACCTTGTCTGTATTTCTGAGTCTAGCCATTGTTTTTATTTTATGTTACAAAGCTTTGTCAGAAAGCCAAGGTGAGGAGGACTTTGTTGCATGCTAAAGTTCTTTCAGTTTAACCCAACCCGTAACCCTAATGCACAGTCTCTTATCTAATACATGTATAGCTCTGAACTCAGTTTCCCTACTCTACCCCACAGTGTTTTGAAGTAATGTCCCTTTCCCACAGCTATATAAACTGAAACAGGTAAGTTGCACTTTCTTTATTTATATTCAGTTCTTCTTAAGGTGACACACGGACAGGATTAAATAATGCTGTCAAAGAAAGATGTTGGTATTTGATGGCTTTTAATACTGCTGTCCATACCAAGACAATAAATAACAGAATCAGAGTCATTAAGGCTGGAAAAGACCTTAATTTCACACCAAGTCCAACCACCAACCCAGCACTATCATCATGTTTACCACTAAACCATGTCCTCAAGTGTCACATCCACAAGTTTTATTTAACAATTCCAGGGCACTTGACAGGCTTGAGAGGTGGGCCTGTGCAAAACTCATGAAGTTCAGCAAGCCCAAGCATAAAGGCCTGGCATTTGGACTGGGGCAATCCCATGCACAAACACAGCCTTGGAAGAGAAGGCGATGAGAGCAGCCTTGTGGAGAAGGACTTGAGCATCTTGGTGGACAAAAACCTCAACATCACCGGACCGTGTGCACTCACAGCACAGAAAGCCAACTGTATCCTGTGCTGCATCAAAAACAACATGGCCAGAAGGTGAAAAAAGGGGATTCTGCCCCTCTGCTCTGCTCTTTTGAGTTCCCATCTGCAGAAACATGTTCAGTTCTTGGACCCCCAACACAGAGAGGACATGGATCTCTTGGAGCAAGTGCAGAGGAGGGACATGAAAACATCAGAGGGCTGGTGCACCTCTATATGAAGACGGGCTGAGCAAGTTGTAGTTGTTCACCCTGGAGAAGAGAATGCTCTGGGGAGACTCTATAGCAGCCTTCCAGCACCTAAAGGGAGCATGCAAGAGAGCTGGAGAGGGACTTCTTACAAGAACATATAATAAGAGAACAAGAAAGAATGGCTTTAAATCGTAAGAGAGCATGTTTGTATTAAATATTAGGAATAAATTCTTTACTATGGGGATAGTGAGATACTGGAACTTGAACCAGAGAAACTCTGGATGCCTCACTCCTGAATGTGTCCAACACCAGGTTGGTGGTCTTGTGGAAGGTGTTTCTGCTCATAGCAGGGGTGTTGGAACTAGATGATCTTTATGATTCCTTCCAAACAAAATTATTCTATGATTCTAAAATACTGCCGTATTACAGAATCACAGAATGAACTAGGTTGAAAAACACCTTTTAAGATTATTAAGTCCAATCTGTGACCTAAGACCTCCTTGTTATCTAAACCATGGCAATGAGTGCCACCTCCAGTCTTTTTTTTAAACACGTTCAGGGACAGTGACTCCACCACCTCCCTGGGCAGACAATTCCATTGCCAAATCACTCTTCCAGAGCAAAATTTTTTTCTGATGTCTAACCTAAACTTCCCTTGGTGCAGGTCAAGACTGTGACCTCTCGTTCTGTCAGTTGTTGTCTGGGAGAAGTGTCCGACTGCCACCTGGTTACAACCACTTTTCAGGGAGTTGTAGAGAGTGATAAGGTCACCTCTGAGTCTCCTTTTCTCCAGGCTAAATAACCACAGCTCTCTCAGTTGTTCCTCAAATGGTTTGTGCTCCCAGCCCCTCACCAGCCTTGTTGCCTCCTCTGGACATGCTCAAGCATCTCAAGGTCCTTCCTAAACTGAGATGCCCAAAGCTGGGCACAACACTCAAGGTGCAGCCTCACCAGTGCCCAGTACAGGGGAAGAATTACCCCCTGCTCCTGCTGTACACACTATTCCTGATCCAGGCCAGGATTCCGTTGGCCTTCTTGGCCACCAGGGCCCACTGCTGGCTCATGTTCAGCTGCTGTTGTCCAGTACCCCCAGGCCCCTTTCTGCCTGGGCACTGTCAAGCCACAACATTCCTGTAGTGGTGTGTTTTATTTATTAAGGAAGTCTTTGGATGGTTGGTCCCTATTTTCCCCCAAAGATAAGTGGTTTCACTCTAGGTTATCTCCTCCCTCTCTTAGTTGTAAGTCACTCCCCAAATACTGTCCCTTATTCCCAAATGTACCATGTCAATCCTTCTTTATACCAACTCCCTGCCTATTGCCCCACCTACTTGGTTGTCAATCTGAGTTTACTTTTTCTCCCTGTTCATGAAAGTTCTATGTTGTTCAGTGCTCCATTGGACTGCTCAAACTGTACCCTCCTCCTATGTTCTCCCATTGGCCCCTGTTTTCTAAGTCCCTCCTGAAGCTCCTCCCCCATTCATCCCCAATTGGCTGATGTATTGTGCCCTCACCTGTGGGACCCCATGGAGCCCCCATGGGGAGGCATGCTTTCCCAGGGAGGGAGAGCAAAGTGTAAAACAACAAGACACCTCCACAGAAGTCTCCCTGAGAGACACACCTTTTGCTTAGGGTGAGTAGAATGTGCAAAAACACATGAGCACGTGCCCCTGTGTTAATCTTTTACCCCCTATTGGATAAACCCTCACTTCTTGGGCTTCTTGTTCCCTCATCGGTTAAATTTGGATCTCTTACATGATTGGTTGTTCCCCCAATTCTCTTTCCCATTGGCCCATAAGGCACACCCCACCTCTTAGTTCTGTATATAATCAGGGCTCCTGAAGTCCTTGGGGTCCTTCAGTCACCGGTTCCGGGCAATAAAGGAAGGGACTGGAGGATCTCCTGGCTTCTACCCCTGTGCCACCTGAAGAGGGCTGCTTGGCTGAGCTTACTAAGCAGCTTCTCCATGCTGAGATCACTGTGGACTCTTATGCTCGGTTGCCCCGCCAACCTTCACAAGAGAGCTGACAGTCACTTAGGTGTGACTGTGCCACTTTGATAAAGAGTGCAGTGCCTTTCCAAAGGAGGAAGGTCGTGGCACCCTAAAGACCACCACTGGCCTTCAGTGGCTCACAACATTCGCCTTGTACCACTCCTGTCTAAAAGTCTTTGCTCACCCCTTGCCTTGGCCTTCTGTCCCTGACCCACTTGGCAATAAACATCCTCAGAAACATACCAAAGACCCCTCTCTTTTCTCTTGCCTCCATCCTTGACTATTTACAACAAAAGCACCTTCCCTTTTAGAGCAGCTTGCTGCGGCGGCGAAGAGTGGCGGCCCTGCTCTACCTGTAGTGGTCAGGAGGTGACCACACTTGGCACTGTCCAGGAAAGGGATAGCCAGTGGTCTCCTAAGGCACAGTGTCAGCTGGTGCCCAGCGTCGTGGGGCTTGAGTTGTCAACTCCAGTTGGAAAGGCTTTTGGATTCCCTGTGGCTTTATACTACAACCTGTGGTGCTCTCCTGTGTGAGCATGCCACATTTTGGTTATGGTGCTCCCAGGGTAGGAGAGGCAACCCTCCATGCCCAGGAGGATCTCTTCTGGATTGGGGACTTCTCCTGCAGTTTATTTTCCGGAGCAGTTGGTGAATGAGTGTATGGGGGTGCACATGTACTCCCCCAAAGGGAGGGGGGCACGGTTAAGCTAAAAGCCACTATATGGTTGTGCAGGGTAACCAACATCCCAGACTTTTTGTGGAGCCTTCTGTTTTAAGTTGCTCCTTTTGCTGCAGGGGAAGGCAGGTTTGGATCTGTACCAGCAATATGGGCATCAGGTTGTCAGTGCAGCAAAGGGAGGTCTATAACCAATCTGTGCTTACTCTGGTGGGTGGGGAAATAAAGTTCTCTAAGGGATTGTTAAAGCGTTTTGTTTGTTGGTTGTTTTTCCATTTTCCACAAGTGACCCCCCCAGAGAGATTAAGTCTGTTGTTTTTTAGAATTCTCTGGGTGCTAAATTAAGAAAGAATGAAAGAATTCATTCTGAAAATGAATTTTACTCTTTATTTGTTGTAATTCAACTCATTTTAAAGGAAAAAGGGAAGTTGGAAAAACAACCAGCACAGTTTTCCCCAGTTTCCCCTAGAGTCCCTCCCCCCTTGCCTCCTTGTCCTGGTCCCTCGTCCCCTACACTGTGTGTGCTGAGAGGAGCAACCCACCAAGAAGTGCAGGGTTGCCACCATCAGCCTGGCTCCTCTCAATCCCCTCAGTACCTTTGCCCTGACAACAAGAGCCCTGCTGTCAGGGATCTTGCCCTAAACTCTCAATCATACCCCCCGTCCCGGTTGCTAACCCTCAAGCTCTTTTAGGAAGTTTATTCCCAGTGTCACAAGATGGCTCCCAGGGAACACAAGATGGCAGAGGCCACATGGCTTGGCACCCCACTTGTGTTTCTTCTCCCCATAATCCCTTTCTGCCTGTCTCCTCCCTTCCACTCAACCCCTTCCTGTTACCTGATCCTTCCTGTTCCTGGGTGTCACCCCTTCCGTTGTGTCAGTTACCCCAGCTTCAATATCTATTATGTCACCAGCTCCTCCCTTATCTCCATCCTTGGCTCCACCCCTGCCTCCTCCCTCAATTACATACCCCGAAGTCCCTGCCTCCCCCAGGTACTCCTTCCAAGGTGCCACCCCTTGTTCTGGCAGGTCCACCCACCCTCTTCCTACACTCCTCCTTCCAGTTCCCATGTTCTGGAAACCAGAAGTGAGAAGCCTGGGAACCAGAATTAGCAACAGGAGACCCCTCCTTTCATCACTCATTTGTAAACAATCAAAATGGGCAATTCCCAGATTGGGACCCTTTCACTTTTCAGAATAGTAAGGAGCTTTGCAGGGCTCAGAAAGAGTTTGGTAGGAAAAGTGTGTAATTTACAGGATTATTAGACCCCACTTCTTCATCAAGTATATTGGTCCCTAGCAACCTCAAAGGTATATTTTCATGTCTCCTCACCCCCTCAGAGTTCACTCTTTGGAAGAGGACATGCTTGGAGACCCCCTTCCTTGACTCCTGCAAGACTCCAACTACACCTGTGATTTGAATGGCAATTTTATTACAATGAACCACATGTGCGGCAAGGGTGAGTGGGCTGGGGCTTGGAAACAGGCAAGAGAAGTTCTGCCTGTGTTACAGTTGATTGAGGAAGCTGCAGAAAAGGCTTTTAAGATCACTCCTGATAAAGAAGATACTGAAAGTTACTTGCCTTATAACCAACTCCCCTCTGAGCCCTTTTTAAGGTTTGTGGATTGCCTTCGGGCTGCTGTAGAAAGCCAAATGAGAATAAAGAATTCCAGGATAAGATGATCCTGGAAATGGTACAAAGAAATGCAAATGATACTTGTAAAAGGATCATCTTAGGACTGCCTGAACAACTTGCACCCACCTTAGACCTGATTATAGAGACCTGCACTAAGAAGATTGTCCTCACAGGACACCTGTGTCAGCACCAAGAACCCAGAGATCAAGTTGTTGCCCCAGCTGAAGCTGAAGCTCCACCAAGAGCACCAGCACCTGGGAAAGTCAAATATTATCACTGTGGGCAGGAAGGACATATATGGAGGTTTTGCCCTTGGAAAATAAAAGGTGCAATGCCAAGGCTGGGGCTGAAGAGAGAGAGCAAGCCTTGCCATCAAAAAACTGAAGCAGGAGCGTAAGCCTGTCCCGTGTGAAAATAGAAATGGGAAAGGTTGTGGGGGCATGGGAATTGCAGGGCAAAATGACTTTAAGGACCACAACATCTAAGAACTGACATGAACCTTTAAGACTGAAACAGACCAATTCTATGACTTTCTCTTCACCAGACTGGCGCACCATCGATGTTGCCACAGGACTTGGCAAGGCATTACACCAGACTGACTGTAAGTACCTTGTCATGGGGAACACTAAGCACATGACCCCAGGGACCAAGATCATTCCAGGCAATTTTCCACCTAAGTCAGAGTGGAACACTCTCCTGGCACAGCGCATCCTCTTCCTTCCAAAGGGCCAAGTAATAGCACAAGGTATTCCCATACCCCATTTACCACCGGAGGCAGCCAGACCCCATTATGATTTAGATTTTTCAATCTATTGGGCAGAAGTAGTAGGGGAAGACAAACCCCTAATCTGGTGCTCACTTAGGAAGGGAGAGAACTTTACTTAAAGGCAAGGGATGATGGACACAGGGTCAAATGTAACATAATTCCGCCACACAAATTGCTGTCTCACTGGGAGTTGCAACCTGTGGCTGGTAAGGTTTCAGGTATAGAGGGAACTTGATTGGCAAAGAGATCAAAGAGTATTGTAAAAATTGAGGGGCCGGATGGAACTGGCTTCAGTTGCCCATTTGTTGTAGATTCAGGCTACACCTTGTGGGGAAGAGATGCCATGTCCCAAGGGGGGGTTGAGTTACAGATCCCGAAAACCCTTGGGGATTTTTGGATTGTGGCCACTGAGGAGAGCCCCACCCAAAAACTAAATTAGCTGATACTCATTTGGGTGGACCAGCGGCCGCTAAGCAAGCAAAAATTGAAGGCACTTGAGGAACTCATGGGAGAGCAATTGGCAAAAGGGAACATCATAGAAACTAATAGCCCTTAGAATTCCCTGCTTTTTGTCATTAAGAAGTCGTGGAAAGACAAGTGGTGCCTCCTCCATGACCTCTGAAGGATTAATGAAGTCATTGAAGACATGGGGTCTCTTCAGCCAAGGATGCCGCCCCCCAACAATGCTCCCCCAAAATTGGAATCTGACCAGGATTGATATTAAAGACTGTTTCTTTCAAATTCCCTTAGACCCAGACAACGCTCCACAGTTTTTTTCTCTGTTCCCTGCATCAACAGAGGAGCTCCCAGTAAACATTATCACTGGTGGTTTCTTCCCCAAAAGATGAAGAACTCTCCAACCATCTGCCAGTGGTATGTCACCAAAATACTGTCCCCAGTACATGCCAGAGCAGCAGAAGCCATCATCCTTCGCTACATGGATGACATGCTTTTGTGTGCCCCCAATAACAATGTGCTTGCTCAAATCCTCAATGATATTTTCACTGCCTTGACCAGTGCAGGATTTGACTTACAAGAAGAAAAAGTGCAGAGGCTGCCTTCTTGGAGGTACCTGTGTTGTCTTGAGATTGCTAACCAGACAATATTACCCCAGAAGTTAGTAATCAATGATAGACTTAGGACTTTGAAGGATCTCCAAAAAGTGTGTGGGTCCTTGAGCTGGGTCAGACCCTGGCTGGAGGACCTAGCCCTGCTTTCAATTTATTGAGAGGGGGAAAGGAGCTGGATTCTCTGAGGGCTCTGACTCAAGAGGTGTAACAGGCACTGGAGAGGGTGCAGTCAGCACTGTCAACCCGGCAAGCCCACCACTGCCGACAGGATCTCCCATTTAGTTTGGTCATCTTGGGGAAATTGCCACACTCCTATGGGCTTATTTTTCAATATGACAAGGATCAGGGGGGCTCTCTGTTGATCATAGAGTGGGTATTCCTCAGTCATCAATTGTTGAAGAGCATCACTAAGCCACAAGAGTTGATAGCCCAGCTGATTAGTAGGGTGAGGGTTCAGATGCGAATGTAAGTGGGGTGTGAGTTTACATGCATTCATATTTCACTCAAGCTATCGACCGAAAGGTTAACCAATGAGACTTTGGAGCAATTGCTCCAGTACAAAAAAATGCTGCAATTTGCTTTGGACAGCAATTTGCTTTGGACAGCTATCCCAGAAAAATTCCTTGTCATGGCGATAAATTGTTTAATGCAGAATTCAGTTTGATCCCCAAAGAAAAACACAGCCATAAGCCCCTTAAGGCCTTGACCATTTTTACTGAGACATCCAGAAGATCCCACAAGTCAGTAATGACCTGGAAGGATCCTCAGACTCAGCAGTGGGAGACTGACATTGAAATTGTGGAGGGCTCCCCTCAAGTTGCTGAGTTGGCCGCAGTTATCAGGGCCTTTCAGAGGTTTCCAGAACCAATAAATTTGATAAACGATTTAGCTTATGTTGCAGGGGTAGTCTCCTGACCAAAGAATTAGGTTCTTAAGTCTCCTGACCACAGAATTAGGAAGTCTCTAACCCAGTCATATTTGGCATGCTCTCGAAACTCATACATTTAGTCTCCCACCAAGAGCATCCCTACTTTATAATGCATGTAAGGTCACACACTGATTTTCCAGGGTTTATTGCAGAAGGAAACTGAAGAGCACACACCCTAGCTGCCCCAGTGCAGCTGGCAGGCCTACCTGACATATTCCAGCAGGCCAAGCTTAGTCATCAACTGTTCCATCAAAATGTGTCTGCTTCACCAGTTCCATCTAAATGGTCTGCTTCACCAGTTCCATCTAAAACGAGACCAAGCCAAGGCCATTGTGGCTACATGCCCTGTCAAAAATGTTCTGTTCCATCGTTGGGGTCTGGAGTGAACCCAAGAGGACTTGGCAGTGAAGAAGTGTAGCAAACTGATGTCACCCACATCCCTCAATCTGGGAGGTTTAAGTATGTCCACGTGTCAGTTGACACCCTCTCTGGTGCAGTTTACGCCTCTGCCCACGCAGGGGAGAAGACCACGCACGCGGAAAAACATCTTGTGCAGGCCTTCTCCATGTTAGGATCCCCAGGGTAATTAAAACAGACAATGGACCATCTTACAAAGCCAAGGAGTTCAGCAAATTTTTGCAGCACTGCAGGGTTGAACATCAGAAGGGAATACCACACTCCCCCACTGGCCAGGCAGTGATAGAGAGAACCCACTAAACTCTCCAAAAAAACCTTAGAACATCAGTGAGGGGATGTCTGTGTAATTCTCCACACCGAAGACTATGCAAAGCCTTGTTCACCATGAACTTCTTGAACTGTTCTTTTGAAAACGTGAATCCCCCAGTGCTGCAGCACTTCAACCAGAACCAGAGACAAAAGTTCAAGGAGCAATCACCAGTCCTGGTGAAGGACCTGGAGACCTGGAATATTCAAAGACCTTATAACCTGGTAACCTGGGGAAAGGAATTTACTCCTTCCCCCTGTTCTGGAAAGTTCTATGTTGTTTGGTGCTCCATTGGATTGTTCAAACCATACCCTCCTCCTGTGTTCTCCCACTGGCCCGTTTTGTAAGTCCCTCCTGAAGCTCCTCCCCGGTTTATCCCCAACTGGTTGATGTATTGTGCCCTCACCTTGTACCACCCCCATTTAAAAGTCTTTGCTCACCCCTTGTCTTGGTCATCGGTCCCTGACCCTCCTGGCAATAAATACCCTTGGAAACATACCAAAGACCCCTCTCTTTTCTCTTGCCTCCATCCTTGACTATTTACAACAAAAGCGCCTTTCCTTTTAGAGCAGCTTGCTGCAGCGGCGAAGAGTGGCGGCCCTGCTCTACCTGTAGTCGTCAGGAGGTGGCCACACTTGGCACTGTCCAGGAAGGGGCTAGCCAGTGGTCTCCTAAGGCACAGTGTCATGTCCCCAGCCTGTAGCATTGCAGGGGGTTACTATGGCCAAATTTCAGGATTCGGCACTTGGACTTAATAAACTTCACCCTATCTGACTCTCCCCATCTATCCAATCACTCCAGGCTACTCTGCAGAGCTCTCCTACCTTCCAACAGGTCGACACACACTCCCAGTTTAGTGTCATCTGCAAATTTACTGATGGTGGACTCAATCCCATCATACAGATGTTCAGTGAAGATGTTAAACAGGACAGGGCCTAACACTGATCCCTGGGGAACACCACTAGTGACAGGTTGCCATCTGGATGCAGCACTGTTCACCACCACACTCTGGGCCTGGCCATGGAGCCAGTTCCTAATCCAGCAGAGAGTGCTTCTGTCCAAGCCCCGGCTGCCAGCTTATCCAGGAGTGTGCTGTGGGAGACAGTGTCAAAGGCCTTGCTGAAATCCTAACAGACAACATCCACAGCCTTTCCTGCATCCACCAGGTGGGTCACCTGGTCATAAAATGAGACCAGGTTGGTCAAACAAGACCTAACCTTTCTAAACCTATGCTATGGCTGGGTCTGATACCCTGGCAATCTTCTAGTTGCTGTGTGATGGCACTCAAGATGATCTGTTCCACTACCATTAATATCACCTATTCTTACTTTTGCGATTGTTTCAATAAAATCATATTTGGGCTGGCAAGTATCAACAAGAACTGCTGGTACTCAATCTACTTGGTGATAATAAACTATTTTCAAGGATAGTTTTGAAAAGAATGTTAACAGTAAAAGAAACAGAAACTCAAAATGTATTTTATAAAACTTCCAATGTATGAAACTAATAAAGATTAAAGAAAATGTAAAAAATAAGCACATCAGACCACAGATATTTATTAGGAAAAGATCAGCAATCCAGTAATATAGCTAATAAACATCTACCCAAGCCATATATCCCATTCGCAGAAATCTTGCAAAATTCCCAAAACAGCACTTCTTTCAAAAATGAAAAGGTAACTTCTCATACATCCTGTTCTCACCACTAACAATAGTGGAGAAAGAATGACACCTTAAATACAATACACAAAGAAGGCTGGAAAAAATGTAAGTACATTAGCTTCCAGACCCTCTTCCTCTTCCCAGTACTTTTCTCAACACAATCCCTAGTAACAGAGCACTTCTGATCTCATTTACTCCAGGCTAACAGTACTGTAAGTACAATCCCAACGCCTTTGCCTTTTGTAGCATTCTTGTAGCATTCCAATAGCATTGGTGAAAAGGATAAGAATAAAGCCCCTCTCTTCACTCTTGAATTCAATGTGAAGAGAATTCTGCTAAGAATAAATATGCTGTGTCTTCTACTCAGGAAAATTTATAAAGGTATCACAGGTGACACTATAAGACCTATCAACAGAATTATTTTAGCAATGCTAACTAAATTTCTTCTCAATTGTATAAACCATTTATGAATTTAAAGCAACAGCAAGGCTATGAGAACTACATCTATTATGTTGTTGGTATCCCTCTGTACAACAACACTGAGCTGTCTTATTTTCTCTAATGAGATTTTTTTTTCTTTAAATTGAAGTTTACTTCTGTTCCACTGAAAACTTAGCTTGGGAGATAAAGTAAGCTGGAAGGGGACAGTTTTCCAAATCTCCCAGACTTGGAAAGAAAATGTGCCTTTAGGAACATTCCTTTCATCTTGATACATGAAACCACAGATCCTTTCGCCAAGGATATTTCTAACCTCAACCTAAAAAAGAACCCACAGATGGACCTGCATTTTTCTAGTTTATATACAGGACCTGCATTTTCCTACTTTATTTACATTTTGCAAACTACTGATACATCCATGTTTCACTGTTTCTCTACTGATGACAAATATAATTCCTGACAGAAGCTCATGCTTTCTTTTTATTGGTGATCCATGGGCTAGGAATAAGCACAAGTTTCTCATCCTACATTGAAACTCCCTGTTATGTCAGCAAGGAAGAAAAAACACTTTCTACTGTAAGCATGTTCAGTGGTTATCATTTATTAACTATCACATTGTCTCTTTCACTGTCAGCCAGGAAACATTTCCCTCACATGTAATCACAATTTCTATTTCTTCTCCTGTTGCATTCTTCTCTTATCTGCAATGTTCCTTGATTTTATCTCTTTTTGTTCCTCTGCAGCTCTTTCATCCCATTCATTTCCAACAGGTCCCAACGCTAATAATTTTCTCTGTTCTGTCCACTGGAATGTAATCAGTGATGCATGTCATGCTAACCTTTTGCAGGCCATCAGAGAAATCTTGACACAAGATGCAACCTAATGAAACTTGATATTCTTTCCCAGTAATGGTCTTCCAGACTATCCTTCAGGCCGAGCCACAAGGATAAAGTATTTATTACTTAATCCTTACTTCCACTTGGAAAGTTCGGAGCCTGTCAGCTAGAAACTTTGTTTGCTAACGTACTCTTTGATTCTAAAAAATATTGACAACTAAATAAACATATTAAATAAGCTCTATCAGGCCTTGTAACTGGAAAGGTGATACCACTGAACTATGTTATTTTGAATGCACTTACAACCTCAGTTTAAAAGCTAATGCTTCCTACATTGAATTTTAAATTTGTTGGTTGCTTTCCCTTGAATGACATTGCTTCACATTTACACAGTAATTCCTTTATCTTCAGTTCTACACAGAATATCTATCCCATAATCCTGAGGGCTTTTCAGAGTTTCAACTTTGAATCAAATTCAAGCCTGAAAGCCATATTTCACTGGCTGCATCAGAGCAAAATTATCTACTTCAGGAAAACCCATATGAAGTATATTTACACACACTTCAGGGTAATGTATGAAGTGGAAGAGAGATTCAATGGGACATTCCCTTACCTTTTGTTCTATTTCTCAGAGGCTGGGACGGCATTCCGGGGAGCTGCCAGTCATAAAAAGGATGAACCTGGGGAGTGTTTAGCTATTGAACCCTAACAAGGAGATTATTTGGGAAAGCCAGCATGGTTGCACCAAGGGCAAGTCCCGCTTGACCAACTAAGTGGCCTTTCTATGATGAAGTGATTCCATCAGTGGACAGGGAAAGGGCTACAGATGTCATTTACCTGGACTTCTATAAAGCCTTTGACACATTCCTCTACAACATCTGTCTCTCTAAGTTGGAGAGAAGATTTTATGAGCGGACTATCAGGTGAGTAAGGAATTGCCTGGATGGCTGCATTCAGAGCAGTGTTCAACAGCTCAGTGTCTGAATGGAGGCCTGTGATGAGTGGTGTCCCTCAGGGGTCTGTATTGGTATTATTTGATGTCTTCATTACTGACATAGACATAGTGGGATTGAGTGCACCCTCAAATTTAAAGATGACAACAAGAGCCAAGGAGTATATTTGACACACCCAGAGGATGGGGGTGGGATGCCATCCAGGGGAAGCTGCATAAACTGAAGGAGTGAGCTCAGAGGTTGAATCCTCCTGTTGAACATGTTATAAGGTTCAGTAGGGCCAAGTGCGAGGTCCTGCCCCTGGGTCAGAGCAACCCACAGTATCTATACAGGGGATGAAGGGATTAAGAGCAGTCCTGTCAAGAAGGACTTGGGGATATTGGTGAATGGAAAACTGGAGAAAGCCATGTCTTCTTGCAGCCCAGAAAGTCAAACATATCCTGGAGAGTTTCAAATGAAGTGTGGCCAGTAGGCCAAGATTCTGCCCCTTTATTCCACTCTGTTGAGACCCCCACATCAAGTACTGCATACTGGGGGTCCTCAGCAAAAGACAAATACGGTGCTTTTGGTGTGGACCCAGAGGTGGGCCACAACAATGATCAGAGGGCTGAATCACATCTCCTGTGAGGAAAGGCTGAGAGAGGTGAAGTTGTTCAGCCTGGAAAAAAAGGCTCCAGGGAGACTTTCTTTTGGATTTCCAATACTTAATGGGGGCTTAAAGAAAGATGTGGACAATCTCTTCAGTAGGGTCTATAGTGATGGACAAAGACTAATTGTTTGAAACTGAAGGAATGTAGGTTCAGACCAGATACAGGAAAGAATTTTTTTACAGTAATAGTGGTGACACACTGAAACAGCTTACCTGGAGAGCTGGTGGATGCCTCACCTGAAATTATTCAAGGTCAAGTTGGGCAGGGCTCTGAGCAGCCTAATATGGAAGAAGTTGTCCCTTCATATTGCAGGGATTTGGACTCGATGACCCTTAAAGATCCTTCCCAATCCAAACCATTCTATTACTCTGTAACTTAAAAGGAAGAAACAAAAAAACAAAAAAACAAGGCATCAAAAAATGAAACTAAATTCAATTTGGGCCTTTTGGTATATCTTCCACTAAAGCCAGAAGAGAATATTTACACAAGCAGCAGCATTGTTTGAATTCCCTTCACTTCACACGTATGGATTCAGTTGTAAGGGAATGGTAGGCACAAAGAGCTTTTATTTATCTTGTGAGGTGTTTATCTATAGTCAATTTCCTGTACAGGTTGGACAAGGTTCAAAATTAATTCCAGCTGATAGTCCACAAGCACTGTCACTTTCTCTTATCTCTCTACAGAGACCTGACACCATTAAGTAAACACAGGGCTTTAATCTAAAGGAATAGAATGATATTATTAGTGTATTGCTGTTTAAAATACTTTGTCCTTCACAGGCATTCAGTGAGCAAAAACTCACTGAAAACTGTACAACTAGTCACAACTTCTCTGGTTACTCCTTCATTTTCACTTTCCCCCTTCATGTTTTCTAGTGTGATTCTATCTCACAATGAAGGTTTTTCAATGTTGATTTATCATCTTTCCCCAATCCCTACTTTCTGTAATTGTCTTTAACCTACAAACATCAAATTGGTGTTTAAACATTGTCCAAGGAATCTGATACTCAGTAAATACTCTTCTGATATGTTGTCTGATTTTTCTAATACAGACTTGTCGAACCTTTTGCAGGTATATATGCATACATTTCCCAGCATAAAATAAAGGCACATGAAAAAACTAAAACAGATGAATAAACAAAATTGAGACCCATGATACAACATTCCCTGCAAGACTTGAGGAAGTTGGATCAAAGTGAAGGTGCTGTTCTTCTGTAACGACTGTAATTTAATTTACTGGTCATCAAAAGCTCAAGTTCTGTTACCCTCTCCACTATTTTTCTGGAGTGCAAAGCCTTGGCCCACTTCCACACAGATGGAAGAGTTTCAGCACCATTTTGGATTCAGCCTATAGTTCAAACTGAAGTTTTATGAGTGGATATAGTCACTAAGAAGTGACTCATAAACAGGTATTAACATGTTTCTTTCAAAGCAAAACCGGTTCAGTCACATATCACACAGAACTTCTATAATTCCCTAGTCAATCTCTCTTTGGAAAATGGCTTAGTACAGGAAATACTTGTTCATTTCTGTTGATTAGCAGTCACAGAAAAAGTACAGAGAAATTAAGATTATTTCTGTTCTGCAGTGCTTTGCTGTTTCTTTTCTAGATGTTTTAAATAAATGGCTATCACATAGAGTTGAAAAGGTTCTGAAAATAATTGTTACAATCATTTTCACATGTTGTTTGTACAACTTCAAATTCAGGGTCCATACTCAAGACTCAAACATTAACCAAATATTAACAGAAAGCACAGCATAGTTCTCATCACAGTTCACAACTTGAAGAGTAAAATATACACAGAACCCCAGAGTGATATGTAGTGTACCATCATGGTAATCCCAAAATGACAGCTTATCTGCAGATACCAACAAGTGTGGTTATGTAATGGGGGCGAGACAAAGAGAATTGAAGGTACTTTGACAGGATTAATTGACTTCATCATACATTGCAACATGCCATCAATACAGAGTTCTCACGTACTATTTCTCTTCTTGAAAATCACTTATATGTAAGTTTACACCAACCAACCTTGTTACTTTAAGCCAAGTCATCTGTGAGCTGTCACTAGTCACATATTATGCATTCTTCTAGTCTACAAGTCTTATTCCTTAAATCCCAACAACCTGGCAACACTAGGATATAGTAAGCAACATTTTTATGACCAGGTCTTCATTTAACAAGTGCTGCTGAGCTGACACTACCTTTTCTTTTGCCACAGCCACTGCTTTAAAATATGGTAAGAAGGCCCAGGTGAACACCGCATGACTGTACAACTATATTTGACACTTAAACTCTCCTTGTTGGGAAGGGAACAGCCTGGGCTGTCGTATTCCACAGCAGCCCAAGCCTTTCTGTCCAGCTGTGCCCACCTCTGGGGTGCCCAACAGAAGAATGACCTTGAACTGCTGTAACAAGTCGATAGGAGGGCCACTAGGTTAATGTCAGGGCAGGAGCACCTCTCTCAGATGGAGAGAGTGGGGGCTGTTCAGCCTGCAGAAGAGAAAGCTCCGAGCAGAGCTTACATCACCCTCCAAAAAGGGCATTACAAGAAGGTTGGAGGGGCTTCTCACCCGGGCAGGTAGTGACAGAGCAAGGGGAAACGCCTCTAAGCTGCAAGAGGGCAGGTTTATCCCAGACCTAAGCAAGAAACTCTTCACTGCGAGGCACCGGTTGCTTAGAGAAGCCGTGGCTGCGACAACCCCGGCAGCGTTCAAGGTCGCTGGTCGCGGCTCTGACCGGCCCGGTGTGCCGGGGGACGGCCCCGGCCACGGACGGTGTCTGAGGGCCCCCCCCGGCCAGGCTCTCCCGGCGCCCCCTACGCCCCCTGCCGGCCGCCCGCGCTCACTGCAGGGGCACGCCGTGCTGCCGCCCCGCCCGGCCCCGCCCCCGCGAGCTCGGGCCCCGCCCCGCTTTGCACGCACCGGGAGCCCTCGCTCGGCTGGCGGCGGCTTC